>VUQI01033821.1:0-15604 GCA_015106735.1 Paratilapia polleni | reverse complement strand
CAAAGCTGAGCTGCTTGAATTCTTGCACCAGGAATGGCATAAAGTCACCCAACAGCAATGTGAAAGACTGGTGGAGAGTATGCCAAGACGCATGAAAGCTGTGATTGCAAATCAGGGTTATTCCACCAAATATAGATTTCTGAACACTTCCTAAGTTAAAACATTAGTAATGTGTTGTTTAAAAATGAATATGAACTTGTTTTTTTGCATTATTTGAGGTCTGAAAACACTGGACCTTTTTTGGTATTTTGACAATTTTTTCATTTTCTGCAAATAAATGCTCTAAATGAAAATATTTTTATTTGGAATTTGGGAGTTATGTTGTCAGTAGTTTATAGAACAAAATAAAAATGTTCATTTTACTCAAACATATACCTATGAATAGCAAAATCAGAAAAAGTGATAATTTTGGAGTGGTCTCTTAATTTTTTCCGGAGCTGTATATGCCTCTTGATTTGGTAAAGAACAATTATCAGCAAGTATTCAAAAGTAAAATTATGCATAAAATTGCCCCTGTTACTATTAGATTATTATGGATGCATTATTGTGTAAATAGCGTGCTGTTGTGGTAGGTCAAGGTGGAATAAGTTTTAACTCCTTTCTCTCCAGCTGGTTAAGTAATCCAGTGGGCCCCAACCTTGCACTTGGTGCCCCTCTACACAGTAAATATAATAAGTTGGCTTTACTTTGAAAAATGTCCAAACTCATTTCCTCAGAAAAAGTATGTACAGATTAGAAGAACTTTTTATTCTGATTGGATTTACAGCTGACATGAAGAAGATTGTCACAGTAAGCATTACTTAATTCCATGTTAAATGCACTCGATTTTCCCTTAGTTTTGAGACAGACATCAGATCAGACAAATTTCTGATGGATTCCAGTGCCCCCTATACTGCACAGGGTGGGGAGCACTGCTTTATTTAACATTTGAACAACAAGTCACAAATTGCTACTGATGTCATGTCAGTCCCTTTTTGGCTAAACAAATCTTTATATTATACTTGGCCTCACAAACACTGGAAACCACATCACACATGTTACACACTGTTAGAAACACAAAGGACAACAGACCCTACACTGTTTTGAAATGGGTTTATCTAATCGCTGTATTTCATAAGCTGGCATTTCATTAGCTCCATAGAAGTTTTTATGTCACATATAAAATAATTAGGAAGTGGAATACAATAAAAAAAATAGGCTTCTCTGTCACTTCTCAGTTAGGCTATGGCTGTAAGCCCAATTGAGTATTTTCCATAGGCCTAAATGTAGTTTTTTTAGCCTTAACCAAAATCCAAAAAATGATCTGAGAGGCTAAAACAAAGTTCATTTGAGTGCTGGTGCAGTTTACCCTCTCATTACCTCAGTGTGATATGATTTTGTGAAACTGGACAATCCCAAAGGGGTTAACTCAAACCAGTTCAGCCTTAAACTTGGCTCTTGGCGTGGGGAGAGAAAATAGCTGTAAAGTTATGCAGAAGTTATTCTTCATCCATCGGGCCGTCCCTAATCCGCCAAAAACCTCATTCTTTCATCGGAGAACTGTGCCTCCTTTCTTGTCCCCCTCTCTCTATACAACATAAAGTCAGACTGCATTTAATGGTTATGTCGGGATGGGAGAGGGGCTTTCTTCTTGCCCCTTTCTCAAGAATATTGCCCTTTTCGTCGTGTGAGTCTCCCAACCCGCAGGGACCCCTATATTCTTTCCTCCGCGTCTGACTCGAATCACAAACTAACCCTGATTTTCACCACTTTGCTGGGAATTGCAGGGAGTGATAATAGAGATTTCGCTTTCATTTTATACGCTTGACTTGGTTTTTGTTGCTTTTCTCCTCTCCCGTGATTTTCCCCTTTTCCAGGGATTAGGCCTGACTTCGCCCGCGCACTGGCCACCGAAGAGCCCCTGAGCCCCGGGATGACAATTGATGCAGATCAAGGCAGGCTTATTCTGTGTCTTTGAAAGGGGCTGATCTGAGTCGATTTTAAATGAAGGAGTTATAATGGAATAAGTGGATGTGGTTCAGTTTGCATCCTACAAAATTAGCTGCTAGATTCTGTTAACTGACTTTGTTGTGTTGTTGACAATTTTTTTTTTTTCTTGGCATCATGTCCACCACTACAGGGGACACTGACCTACAGACTGCATGATGATGATGGTGTTGGTGAGAACAGCAGTAATGATGATGAAGAAGATAATGAAAGTGATCAGGTTATTATGATTAGAAGGAGAGGAAGGACAGAGATGCTGATGAGAATGATGGGTTGGATTCTGCTTTTAGTGCCCTATGCTCAGTACTCATGGGTTGGAGTCATAGAGAGTATATACTGTGATGTCACAGGTTTGAACATTTTGAAGCTTCAACGTTAGCATTTTGGCCACTGCCATATTGGTGTTTTTCAATATAAATGTGTGTGTATCTATCTATATACCGTATATATATATATATATATGAAAAGAAAAATCATAAGTGAACACATAAAATACAGATTAAGAAAAATATAAAATATAGATTAAGAGGTCTTCACAAGCAAGCAGACACATAACAAAAATAATAACAATCAGAGAACACCAGCGGACAACAGGAGTTACAGACGTAACAACAAACGGGGGACTAGTGGGATGGAAAGGCCAGAGAATAAAGGTGGGTTTTTAGGTTGACTTAATAGCAGCGATGGAGGGAGCCTTTTATATGGATGAAAGGGTGGATATAAATAAATAAATTAGAGTATTTCTGAAGGTGGCGTGACCTGAAGTTGTACTGAAAGTCTGAGGTGTACAAGGTGAATGGGAATGGAGACAGCATAGTCCCGTGTGGAGCTCCTGTACTGCACATCACCAAATCAGACAGAGTTCTTCCCAATTTCACATACTGGAGCCTTTGAGTAATAACAAGCAATAATATTGGTCAGATAATCCATTACAAATGCTCCAAAAGGCACCAACAGCACACACACACACAGTGAACAGGTCCAGTGTAATTCAACACAGACAGCTGCAGCTGACACAGAAGCCAAAATCGTTTTCTTGTACCAGGCTGTAAATATGCTTTGTGCCGTAAAGTTGGGCATTTTAACATGGGAGTTAGTGGAGATTGACTTGCTTTTGGAGGCAGCCTCAAGTGGCCATTGGAAGAACTGCAGCTTTTGCTACTTCTACATTGGCTTCACAAAATCTGTACATAGACAGTTCTGTTACAGTAGGTGTCTCCAGGACTACATGACAAGGAACACATACAAACCCACATCTAGGCTCATAAGGTGAAAACAATGCCAGCCACGTTGTTACAGCTGGTACTAATTTGTGCAACAAAAAAATAAATAAATACAGTGGGTACAAGTAAAATGTTACTGAAAATGCAAGCAGAGATATCAGTAATACAACGAAGAGTGGAAATGCATTAAGTGCTGGAATAAATAATGACTGAATGGCGTAATAATTTTCTTTATATATCCAGTATATGGTTAATGTACAGTGTATTTGTGTATACATATATTAAAATACATTTTAAAATAGTAATACAGCTAAAAGAGACTGTGTAAATTATATATTGCATATGTGCATATGCATAAATTATTATGTATGTAATAAAAGGAGGTGATCATAGCAATAGTTGAAAGTAACTAAGTCTATTTACTTAAGTACTATACTTAAGTACACGGTTGAGCTACTTGTACTTCAGTATTTGATCATCCTCAATATTTCTGTGCTACATTTAGGAATTTTTACACATCACACCTAAACTATTGTTTTCCCACCTTTTTTCATAAAAACCAAGTGTTTGGTTAGACCTGGTTGACATCCTTCAGTTATCTGTGAGTTGTTAGTAGTTCCTTCAAAGACAGATTTCTCCTCTAAGATTCTTAGACGGTTTCATTTAAACCTGGGAGGTAAACCAGTTTCATAAAAGGAACTGGTTTTAGTGGAAAAAGCCCAAAAAGAACTGTGAACTCTCATGACCCTTTATCATGTGTCCCGTTGGAGAGGACCTGATCCCTAAGTTGAGAACTAAATAAATAAACTCGCTACTAACTTTATACACATTAAAACTCGCTCCACATTTACCAACTACAGCAGTAAAATGTTGACTCTTACACCTTGCCAGTGACAATTTTATTAATAGACAATAGTAACGTGGATGTTTCTGTTGAAAAATAAACACTTACATTAGACCAAATGTGCAATTAAGTAAAGAACGGGATAAATAGTGGTGACACTGCATTCTGTCAGCTTTCCAAGTGTGACAATATAAACACACTGCAGCAATGTGAAACAAGACTGTGGAGATTTGCTCATCACGTCACACGAGAGAGAGCTTCATGTATTTGCTGTGTCTCCCCCAATCAGGCATCTCGGCAGCACTGTGAGAAGTTAATCTTTGTTGACGGTGTGTTGTGCACTCTTCCACGGGCTGGTTGGTTGGGATTTCTTCTGGAAAGTCCAGTCTGTGCTCATATAGAGGCAGATAATTACCAAACATGCAGCCGACAGCAGCGACACAAAAGCTGCATTGACTTCCTCACTGCTGGTTGCCTCCAGGGGATGGTCCCGCTCCCTGCTCACCCTCCTCACCCAGACCCTCTTCTCATCACTCCTGAGAGGCAGGACGACTTGTTCCATAACAAGACGCGAAACTGACTTCTTTCAGCTCCAGTGAACTGGACATAAACCCCGACTGACAACCTCCAGTGCCCAAAGAGAACAGAGAGAGGACGGGTGGGCTGGGAGAGAGGACAAGAGAGAGGTGGGGGCGGCACAGGGAGCACTAAATAAAGTTGTTATTCACTTTAATCTTACATCTTAGAGAAAAACAAAGAGCCTTCACTTTAAACTGATTAGTCCAGTTCCAACATTGCCATCTAACAATGACATCTAGATCCTTTGAACTGCATCCACAAATGTTTGCCAACTTTTTATCTCCCTGTTTTGTAAATGTATGATTTCTCGCCACGGCTGCCTCAGAGCCACCTTCTCCCTGTCAGAGCTCAGTGTGTTACAGCAATGAAAGCGTAAAGTGCTGTTAACGTAATGGGCCACGGGTGATTGTTTCTGACAAGCAACAAAACACATCGTCCCTCCCCTCAAATTAGTCCCCCAGGAGGGGGTGGAGTGAGGGGTTCATGTCCCAGGAGACACATGGACACGACAGCATGCCAGCATATAGAATGAACATCTATGTGACTGTCATTTGTAGTGGTGTATTTTCTGTCCTTTTAGCTAGTTCTAAGGATGAATTACCAATGAAAATTGGATTATCTATGCTGTCGCCCACAATTATATATATAAAAAAAAAAAACGTAAACAAAAAAGTTTTCAGTTTGGCATGCCTTATGTTAGCACGCCTTGAATTTGCCTGTTTGAAACACTGGATGAGCTTGTTATACTTTATACCAGAGTGCAAAATTTTTAGTCTTTTTAATTCAGTTAAGAGGGAAACAAAATCAGTGGGTGAGCGTGTTTCCCCCTTCCGGTTCAAACCTAATCCAAGATTATCTCCCCCTATTTAGTAAAATTATTTTAAACATTCTGAGAATCGACAAGTTACTCGTTACACTGTCTTCAATCAAGGAAGTAAGTAATGTCTCCTTACTTAGGAGACCATATTTTTAGACAGGCCCTATTAAAACCAAGTGACTTACTCAGACTATTATGTTTGACAATACAGAACCACTATCACAACATCAAGATAACATCTAATAAATTTTGTACTTTGATTTCAAAGAAAAAAATCAAAAAATAATAAACTGTAAAATTGAAATCACCCAGTGAGATTTCCATTGTAAGCCTATCAAATATATATGCATAAAAAAAAACGTTAAATGCAACATGTCAGACTGCTAACTTGTGGACTTTTTCTGCTAATTTATTGGTGCATTGCTACTGTTTATATGAAGTTTCTACCAACAGCTGTTGATCATTTCCACCTGCTGCTTTTGACAGAATAAGAACTGTCGCTCTACACTACCACTAGTGGTCAAAAGTGCACAAGCTATTCAACAATTAGCAGCAGCTAAGGCCATAAGGAAATGTGACACCTAATGTCAAGAATTAATTTGTATAGTCATGGTTAGAAAAAAAAAAAGATGATGAGTTTATGTATGTGTAACATTGCACTAAAATTACCGTAATGTGAAAGCTGCAGTTTTTTGCTCTCTGTTGCAAATGTTCTGATTTAAAATAGACTTAAATTATTGGGTAGCACGGCAGTAACCAGCTATGAAGTCACCAGGTCAGGACCCCCTCATTTTTATTATTTTTTTTTAAACAAGACAGTAAAAAAATTGGCACAAATCAATGTGACGCTCTAGATGGCTTTTATTTTGAAAAGACTCTACAGGAATTTTGTGAAGTTATGGCCTCTGATTGGGTTGTGTATGGGGGTTAGGTTGATACATAACTCATGTTTGGTTTAGGCACAAGGAGTGAATCAGAGACCCAGTTTGTCATTGAGTAAGTAACTTTTTCCTTTGTCTTACTGTAATTTCGAGTGAAGAAATTATTCTGCATTTTGTTATTATGCTTTATTTAATTGTTTCAAACACACAGCAATCATCTTCCATATTTCTATATATGCAACTGCTCCTGCAAAAGAGGGAAGCTGTACAAAATAAAGTCCTTTACAGTTTTCAAAATTTCTGGTTTTGATTGTATTGCAATTCTAGGACCTGGTCTCTTCAAAAGTGTAGCCTTTTCTACTGGTCATCGTAGCACAGGTGCTACATATTAAATATGATACATTAAGAGAAAAAAATCCTGAACCTCACTCATTTCTAAACCCTGGCTACGGCCCCGCTGGGCAATAATAAAGTCACGTCCCAAACATTTCAAATTTGAAGCCTGTCTCAAATGCTTTAAATTTCATTCTTTCAAATACATAAAATTACAGACACAAACTAACAGAGGTGGAAACTTAAACTGCCTTCTTCTAAAAGCACGGGTGCTGCTTTAAAGCCCCATGTTATCCAGCTATAGTATTCATAGTGAGCTCAGGTTGAATAAGCAGTTAGCTAGTCAGTTAGCAAGGGGTTAGCTTTAAAGTAAGTCCTGATTTGTGAACGAGGCAGTGGGAGGAGTGGTGGAGGGCTTGGCGTGCAGGAAAGCCTCTCCTGGGCCAGAAGAAAAGGATTTGGCCCAGATGCAGGCAGAGATGTTAACTTTGAGTGGCCCCTGTGGCTCAAGCTCAGTACCCCCTCCTTCTTACTTCCCAAGCCCCCAGGTTGCCTTTGCATGACATCATTCCCAAACTATGCCCCCCATACCCATGTGAATCTGAGCTGTCACAATCAGCAGCCCCCCCTCCCCGCCATTAAACTGTACTGCGCCGCAAACCCATACGTTTCTTTTTCTCCCTCTCGTCTTCTACCACCAATCTCCTCCCTTCTTCTTCTTTTTTAACCCCCAGAAAGCCATTGTTTGAGTCAGGGCTTGATCAAAAAACTGTTGCCCGCCAACCACAGGGCTTTCTGTAAATTCAATAAGGCCACCTTAAAGATTTTCCTAATTAATGGATGACATCTTTGGCTGGAGGAGAGGCGAGGCATTCTGCTCCAGCCCGCTCTTTGTTCGCCTCCTAATTAACTTTCCTAGGTCACTCAGGTCCCCGCAACCTGAGAGTGAAGAGCCCCCATTGAGGAGGGAGTTGTAAACTTACTTTTTTTGCCTCGGCACTTAAAAGGGGAAAGCAACTATAGGGAACAGAAAATATCCTATTTAAGTCCTTTGTGAGTGAACTGCTTGCACATGTTCCAATAAAGGAAGTCTTCTAAATAAGCTGCCATGTTGCTCTCCGCTCCCCCTCTTTTTCCCTTATCCCACCTCTTTCACTCCCAGCTCCACAGAAAGGTTATGAATGATAGCTCTGGGTTGAGGGGGGGTAAAGGGCCAAAGGACAGCATCTGGGCATTGTGGAGTTGTGAGCATCTGAAACTTTGAGGGAATTTGAGGATGGGAAAGCACTGAGCTGCTGGGTGGTGGGGTGGATGATTGAGAAAATGTGGTGAATATGAGAAAAAAATAAGTGCCTCTTTGCCCTCATCATTGTTTGGGTGCTTCTAAAGGACCCCATGTCCCACAGCTGCTTTCATCACTCCTACTCTTTATCCTGCAAAAAAAAAAAGACAAAAAGAAAGACAAATGAAAACACTTTTAATAATTTACAATCTGTTACTACTACACATCGCTTATGATTGGACAAAATAGTGTCTACATACTTTTTTGTTTATTATGAGTAGATATTTGCCCAGACTCAGTTGTTATTGGCATAAAAAAATGACTAAAATTACACATATATTATGTCATAATAAACAATAATGTAATATAATATTGTATTTGTGTATTTGTGGCCCACTCTTCATAAAGCTTTCAATGTATGTCACCTAAGACATTAATTTCAAGTAAGACTTTGTTAATATTAAATAATAACAGCGTTTAACTCTTAGGAATCATGAAGTGCTCTTACTCAGTTCAGGACAGCTATACAGTTGTATTTGCTGTGCACCTTATGGTAGATCATTTTAGCTTATGTATCCAAACTTAACAAAGCCACAGAGCTGTGAGAGTGTCTGTTAGAAAAGGTTAACCAGCCTCATTTTAAGACATTTTTTGCTACAGTCCAAAACTTAACATTTAAACAGAGAGGTGAGAATTTGTGGAGGAACATTTGGTGCCATCAGTGCTGTTAAGACTCAATAAAGATATATATATATATATATATATATATATATATATATATATATATATATATATATATATATATATAATCAATTTACATGAGCAGATGTGGCTGCCTTTGCTACTTAAATTCTGTCAGGATCTTTGTGTAATTTGTGTCTAAATTAAAGAGACGCATTAACCAAAACAAACACGTTTTCACATTTTATTGATCTTTTATGGGTATGTTTTATATGAAATGAAAGGCATTGCTAAAACATTACTAAAACACAAAGTATACAGAACCATTCAAGCACATGTTTTTTTAGTTTTTTTTTGTTTTGTTTTGTTTTTACACATTCAATGCACCAAGAAAATAAAACACGCAGTATATACTGTGGATTTAAACTGTTTGTGTGGTAGATTTAATTGATAAAATAGCCATGTTTGCTTATCAAAGAGTGAAAGTGTGATTGTAAAGATTTTTTTCTCATACAAAAATCCAAAACTAAAGTGTCCTTCACAAAGTTATTCAAACCCTTTGGTGTGCACTCCAAATTGTGGTAAGGTCAACTGCTTTAACTATTCTTGAAATGTCTTGAGATTGATAGGCATGTAAGGGTTTGCAGAATTCTGTATCTAGTGCACGCATCTGGTAAGGTGAAGACATAACTCTTTCTGCAGAACTCCACTTAACATCAGGTACTCAAAACCTGGCAACACAAGTTAGACAATCAGAAGTGAGGGAAAGGTGAATGCAGAAGAATGCTGAAAAAGACCTTTAGATTACAGCAGGCTGATAACAGGGAAGCCCAGCAATGACTCAAAGCATACAGTCGCTGACGCTGCAGGGGCTTCAGGACAAGTCTCTCACTGTGCTTGAGTGGCCAAGACAAAGGCCAGACTTTTAAAAACTCATAAAACTCATGCGGAGGCTCTGTGGAGAGAAAATGACACAAACACCCAGAATCCAGGTGTGCAAAGCTTGCAGTAAGATGAAGACTCTATGCTGTAATCGCTGCGAAAGTGGCTTCTGCAAAGTGAATAAGACAAAATGAGAGAATGGATTTCTAATGCATTTGCAAAAAATAAAAATAACAATAAGGGTTATTGAGTTTAGATTGACAGGAAAAGTTTAAAAATTTTCTGTTCAAATGAAATCTACAGCACCACGAAGTATGCAGAAAATAAGTCGGCCTCAGTAATTCAGCTCCTGTGCGAAATGGTTAAATGTGCCATGTCTTCCAGGTTCAAATTCTTTCAAGTTCAGGAAACTGAAAACACTGAACCAACCTCTGAAGAGCCATCAAATGTTTCAGTACTGCAACATCAAGTATTTTTTGTGAATATAAGGTAAGTTAATGGTATCATGAAAGCAGGAAAGCTGCATGTGAATTTTAGCCCATTATAGTGAGAGTGCAGGGGTCTGAGGTTCGAATGTGTAGCATATTGCTGAAAGGCAGAGGTCCCTTCATTCAGCTTAAAACAAAATTATCACCTGCATGTACTCATATCTGTCTATGAAGATTGTTTTTGACTGATTTCTAAACATGAAATTTTATATTTAGTTTTCCTCATTGCCTTAAATTCAATTAATCTGTAATCTGCAGCCATGTGCATTAAGCTCTGTGTAGTTTCACAACTCAAACTGAGTGTAGTCTACACACAAAAGCAAAAAGTGCATACACATTCATTCCAAAGACATGCAGTTAGTGGGGTTAGGTTAATTGGTAATTCTAAATTGGCCGTAGGTGTGAATGTGAGCTTAAATGGTTGTCTGTCTCTGTGTTGGCCCTGCGACAGACTGGCGACCTGTCCAGGGTGTACCCCGCCTCTCGCCCTATGGCAGCTGGGATAGGCTCCAGCCCCCACCCGCGACCCTGAATAGGATAAGCAGAAGAAAATGGATGGATGGATCGATGGACTATCTGTACATCTTATCTGTCTTGTTAATTGAGTTTGCAGAACAATCATGATAAAGTTAGAACAGCCAAGGACTTTCAACTTTTGGAGTCTCATGGGGGACCCAGACATTGGCCACCGCTGGTCAATACACATTTCATTAATCAACATTTTCAAAATAATATTCTCTGATCTTTTACAACAACAGTACATGAATTTAACAACATCCAGCATGCATACATGTACCCCTACTGGATATGAGTATTCCTGCTGTAGCAGCAGGTGATCCTGCATGGCAGCTTTTCCTTGGAAAGATAGAGCATTGGCTGAATGGTGCTGCTGAAGTCCATCAAGCCAAAGGCGATGTAGTGAATATAGCAGCGAAACACATCAGGGGAAAAGTATTCTTGGAAGGGGAACAGTGCAACAGGTGGGAAGTAGTTGAACACTATGATGGCCAGGATAATGAGGACCATCTTGAAGGCCCTCTTCTTCACAGGATGCATCTCATCTCTGCCAGGCCCCGACTGCCTCAGTGTCCAGAGAATCACTATGTTGCAGAACACCATGAAGGCAAAAGCTCCGAGGATCATCGCTGTGAAGACTTTCTCAAAGTTAACAATATTTCCTACACATTTAGCAGCCGCATAGACAAGGATGATGAGCCAGACCACGATGGCCAGGACTGCCCTGTGTTGACGGTCCTTGAGCTTAGTGAAGATGATGGGGTGGACCACAGCCACGTAGCGGTCCAGGCAGATGCAGGAAAGGAATAGTGGCGAGGAGTCTTTCATGCCATAGAAGAAACGCAGGACATACCAGTTGCTGGTGGTGGTGAGAAAGACAAGGTTTACAAGCTCCAGGGGAGGGATGAGACAGAAGAGAACGTCTAAAACTGCTAAATGAAGGATGAAGATATCTGAGGTGGAGGAGTCACGCTTGTTTTTGTGGATGAGCCACAGCACTGTGATGTTGGCTGGGATGCCTAGGAACATATTAGCAAACTGCAGGCCCAGATACCAGATAAGAACAGCTGGCATGTTTTTGCACTGCTCATACACTGTCTTCTCAACAGCAGTGTAGTTGAGAGGTCTGTGAGACAGGAAGAGCAAAGAGGAGTTGACATATAAAACCTCCATGACCTCTTGCCAGATCAGAAAGGGAAGTGTTGAGAAGACGTACAAAGATCTGTCAGATAACAAATCAGAGAAGCATATGTTAGAATAGACAGACAAGCAGTAACACTAATAATATTGTCTCAGGGTGATGGTTGGTAGAGTTGAAATAAAGTTGTCTCTATCTTGCTACTGCTGTAACAATGCAAATTTCACTTTGCTCAGTCCCTTTAACCTTAGGTTATGTGTGGCTAATGGATTTTTGTTGGTATGTTGGGAGTATTTTTTTTAGCAGATTCAGAATAACAGTGTTGTGTTGCATTATGCTATAAATAGTTTGCTTAATTTGTCTTTTACAGTCATGGTAAAAAGAAAGTACACCCTCTTTAAATTCTACAGTTTTCCATTGCAGGACATAATCAGCAGGTCTTAAAAATGGGTCAATACAACCTCAGATGAACTACATGATTATTTTTTATTTATCTAACAAAAATTAAGCCAAAATGCTTCCATAGAAATTAAGAGGGTAAGAAGCAGCCAGGTGCTGCTAATCAAATGCGCTTGATTAAGTGATCATCAGTAAGTGTGAGCACCTCTATAAAAGCAGATGTTTTGGCAAGTTTGCTCATCTGGAGCATTCAAGAGTACTTAACACAATGCCAAGGAGGAAAGACATCAGCAATGATCTTAAAGAAACAATTTTGCTACCCATCAATCTGCGAATAAGGTCATTTCCAAACAATTTTAAGTCCGTCATTCTACAGTGAGAAAGATTATTCACAAGTGGAAAACATTCAAGACAGTTGCCAATCTCCCAGGAGTGGACATACCAGCAAATTAACCCCAAGATCAGACTGTAATGCTCAGACAAACTGCAAAAACCCAGACTCTATAGGCCTCAGTTAGTATGTTAAATGGACTGGTTCTTATATAACGCTTTTCTACTCTACTTGAGCACTCATAGTGCTTTATACAACATGCCTCATTCACCCATTCACACACACATTCATGCAAGCACTTCCCTCTATATTGTAAGTGCAATCTATCTAACATTCACACTCCAATGAACGCATCGGGGCAAATGGGATATCCTGGCCAAGGATACTTTGGCATGCAGACTGGAGTGGCCAGGGATTGAACCACCAACCTTCCAATCAGTAGATGACCCGCTCTACCTCCTGAACCACAGCCATCCTCGATGCTAAACTTAAAGAACATAGCAGCACGGCTTAGGTTTGTGAAAGTTGCATCTAAACAAACTAAAGTCCTTTGGACAGATGAGACTAATGTGGAGATGTTTCGAGAAAACCAAGCACAGCATCTCAGCACAAACACCTCATACCAACTGTCAAGCACGGTGGTAGAAGGGTGATGATTTGGGCATAAACAAATGCCTGCAAACATCAATGAACTGATGCAACATTGTAAAGAAGAGTGGGCCAAAATTCCTCCATGTGAGAGACTGATAAAGTCTTACAGAAAACCATTATGTGAAGTTATTGCTGCTAAAAGTGATTCTGGAAGCTACTGAATCATGGGGCGTACTTAGTTTTTAGCACACTGCTTCTGCATTTGGCTTTGTTTTTGTTAAATAAATAATGAAAGGGTGTAATATGTCTTGTGTTGCTGTTCATCTGAGCTTATATTTACCTACTTTTAAGACCTGCTATGGACCAGATTATTTTTTCTTGATGTCTTGACACGTAAAACCTTAGAATTGACAGAATGTGTGCTTTCTTTTTACAGTGACTGTAAGAGATATTATTTCTAATTATAGTTGTTATACAATCATGATATACATGTATTTGGCATAAAACCAGCACAGTTTCTAGTCTTGACACCTGAGTCTGAGTGATCTGACTCAAGTGAACAGTGGCTTGCTAAGTCTTATCAGACTTTACACCTTTTTTAAAAATAATTTGCAAAGCGTTCTTCCCCTAAGCACGGTCTCTTGAAAAAGCTCTTCAGTACTCATGGAAGCATCATGATACTGCAATGCCAAAGTAAAAACCTAAGTCTTATTCACGATGTCTTAAAAAAAAAACAATCAGCTGATGTGATAGATCATAAACAGAAGGCAAAAAAAGCTGTAACTCCTTTATTCAATAATCATACACATCTCACCCTCTTAAAAAAACAAATAAAATAAACATGCATTTATCAGTTTCTTTTTGTTCTTATTCGTAATAAATAATACTAAAAGCCTCTTACCTCTCAGTCTTTCAGAAAATTACTTCCTTTGCCCTTAACTGTTCCTGTATGTCTGTCGCAGTGACCTCAACCCATAACATTTTTATACACCCACATACAGCTCTGTAGGCCGCTCAGTAGAGTGGCTGTCTGTTCAAAATATCTTCTTTAAATGGCTGGCGGAATTATTTGCATGGATCCTACATGTTTCCATGCACCACCTCGTACTATCTCTGTATCTAAGGGTGACATGTAAGTGTGCAGCCTGAGTTAAACAGAGGCTCCTGCAGAACAAATATACCAATAAAGTCCGCAGTGCCAGCCTATTGCCACTGTATAAGACACAGCCACAAGACTTAATAACTCACCCAGACAGAGACATATATGTAAAACTGTTTCTATGGTAATTTAGCAATCAGGAGTTAACAGGTACTCACCTGTTCAATGGGCTCTCTTCTTAAACCAACTGGTGTCCAAACTCTCCTCACTTAATTCATGTGTTTCCTGTATACGTCTTTTCCAGTTTGAGAAAATGCTGAACATGAGCCAACACTTCAGGGATCATCCAATCACAATGTGGAGATGAGGGTGTGGAAGCTGAGGATCTCCCTCCGGATGCCATGATGTCTTGTTTGGCCCGTCTTCACCACCTTTAAAATTAACACTTAAAAAAAAAGAACAAAACACTAAAATGTGTGAAAGGTAATTAAAATTGATTGAAAAGTGAAATTAAATAACAGCTACTTGGGTGGATCAGAAATAGAGAGTAAAACTGATTAGAGTGGAATACATGTTGTGGCAAGTCATCATCCATTCGCAGCGATTGGCAGTGATGCAACAAACTAATGGTGCCTGACGGAAAATCGGCAGTAAACAACTGATGCAACAGTCCAGAAAATCACTTCTGATTGGTGTAATATGTGTAATATGTTACATGAGACTGTCATGTTTCATGGTGTGATGTCTGCTGGGTACCCACCCAAACATGCCAAACAGGGACTTAGGTCTACTCCTACTCAAAACTGCTTATCACCTTTAGGCGTGATTCACAATTACACTATGCGTTTAGTTTTGTTTTAATATACATATACATGATCCAGATGTTTTTTGCTATATCTGTGGATGCTTCACTACATCCAAACAGTGACAAAACATAACAGAGTGTGTGAAAAACTTTGCTTATTTTGGTATGAAATTGGGTGACCAAGAGAAGCCATGGGCACCTCATTCAGTTTGCCGGTCTTTTGTGGAAAACCTCCAGGCATGGACTAAGGGAAAGAGGAAGAGCTTGGGTTTTGGTATTCCGATGGTATGGAGGGAGCCACAGAATCACTTTGATGACTGCTACTTCTGTTTAGTCAACATTTCTGGATACAGTTCCAAAACTAAATCATCTTTCAGTTCCCCTAACCTGCCATCAACAATGAGACCTGTACCACGTTCAGATGAAATACCACCTCCTATTTTTACTGGCTTAGTTGATGAGAGAGAAGAGTCTGATGATGTTTTGTTTCCAGATGCACAACATTGTAGTGACGAGGACTTTGAAGATCCATCTTCTAGTAGCTCATCTGTCCTCCAGTTATTCACTCAGCCAGAGTTAAATGACTTAGTACGAGATTTGGATCTGCCAAAGGAAGTGGCTGAGTTGCTTGGGTCTAGGGTCAGTGAGAAAAACCTCCTGGCTGCAGGAACCAAATTTTCTTTTTATAGGCATCGTGAGAAGGATCTTAATCCATTCTTTGAAATGGAT
>VUQI01033818.1:14112-27992 GCA_015106735.1 Paratilapia polleni | reverse complement strand
AAAAAAAGGGTAAATTTAATTAAAAAAAAAAAAAAAAAAAAAAAAAAAGTTTTTCTCAATAAAGTAGATTGCTGCAGGACCTCCAAATTTATTGCTCCGTTTTAGTTCTCAGAAAGTTGGCAGTTCGAAAACAAGGTAACGTTGATCACAGGTGTAACTGGCGTAGCGCTCTAAAGAGCTTTGGACTGGGAACCATCAGTGTAGCTGCTAACAGAAAGCTTTAGCCACACGTGGCTTCAGACTTTCTCTCTGAGTGGTCATTTAATATGTGATTACGGCCAAAATAATCGGCTTTAACATACGTGAACGGTAATGTTGTCGGACGACTTCTTTGTTATAAAATCAGGACTTTAGCAGTGAAGAAAAATGGTTTAGTCTTTGTGGATTATTTCACACTTGTCTGACAGTAAAAGTAAAACATTAAAATATGTAAATGAAAAAAAGCTTAATTGTGCATTTAGCTGCATCAAAATAAAATTAATTGAGCACATAAAGTAGGAGAGAAGCAAACAAATGTGATTGTAGTTATTTAAAATATTACTCCTGTATCGTTGTTTCTGCAGCTTTCCGTCTGAACTCCACATGGCTGCTCAACCCGTTTTCTCGCTCGAGATGTTCCCTGTGGGCGTTCCTCTAATGGAAGACGGGCAGAATCTCACCGACTTGCCCAGAAACACGCTGCCCGCCCCTCAGCTGGTGATGCTGGCAAACGTGGCGGCAGTGACGGCTGCAGAGGGCAGCGGCGGCTGTGATGGTGGGGCGGCGGACGAGAAAGAGATGATGGAGCTGAAGACGGTGGGGTGCAGCTACTCGGACAGCGAGGACGAGAGCGTGATCAGGTGAGGAAATAATAAAGAGGTTTGAATGACAAGATAAAGTATTTTAAAGCAGGTTCTAGTTGTTATTCAGATTTTACTGATAATATACAAGTAAACATATTAAAGCAGTAAAACCTGCACTGTATTGCCTGATATTAGATAACACCCTGTGTTAACTAATATCTAATATCTGGCCACTAACTCACCTGTGTGTGCGGTCAGGTATGGCTACGAGAACCAGAACCAGAACCAGAGAGATGTCTGTATTGCCAAGTATCCCGAGTCTCTGGGCCCAGAAATCCGCGCCGTGGTTGTTGGAAATGGCGTGGAGGCGGACGAGGAGGAGGAAGACATAGCTGAAGACCTGTCCTGCCCACCTCAGCCCCGCCCCTCCACCAGCACCAAAACACCTCCCCAGGGCGCCAAACGCAAAGAGGGTTCGCCTGCTGTGACGGAGATCGGGAAGAAGAAGAAGCCATTCCACTGCAAACCATGTCACTTCCAGGCGGAGAACGAGCAGGAGTTTGTGGATCATCTGAGCAGCCACAGCATCAGCAAGATGATGGTGGTGAACCGGGTGGAGGGGCGGAGCAAGACCAAGGCCAAGGAGGTGGAAACACCTGAGGCCCCGGCAGGTGGGGAGACAGAGAGCAGCGGGGAGGCGGCGGCCGCTGCAGGTGACATCAAAGGGCTGATCAGGTGTGAGCGCTGCGGCTACAACACCAACCGATACGACCACTACATCGCTCACCTGAAGCACCACAACAAGGAGGGTGAGGACCACAGGTAAGCGCTGCACCTGTGTGCTCACACACATGCACACACACACACACACAACTCCTGATTACATGGTTAGTTTACAAACAATAGAACCAGAATTTTGCAGGAAAAGAACAGAGACATGAAAATGGCTGCCATCTCAAACTTTCAAATGGCTTTATCAGAAGTGTAATCATAAGAGTACATGTGACCTGAGTGATGAATGTGTGCCGCTGCTGTGTCTCTGCAGGGTCTTTAAGTGTACTCTGTGTCCATACACCACCGTCAGTCAGTACCACTGGAGGAAACACCTGAGGAATCACTTCCCCAGCAAACTACACACCTGCAGCCAGTGCTCCTACTTCTCCGACCGCAAGAGCAACTACATCCAGCACATTCGGACTCACACTGGTATGAGGATCCTGAGATCTTTCACAGACTTAAAATATTTGGATGCAGGTGGTCATGGGATTTCTTTGTTGTTTTCTGTCTTGTACAGGTGTTCGTCCTTTCCAGTGTCCGTACTGCGACTACTCCAGCTCCCAGAAGACCCACCTGACCCGACACATGAGGACTCACTCAGGTAAAACATGTCTGTAGGGGCTAATAAATGAGTTACAGAGCTTAATAATCACTTGTTATATTGACTTGTCATTTGTTATATTCATTATGCAGCACTGCTAAATGTTCCTCTTAATTTTTGAGTTTTGGTTTATGACTCCATAAGGTGCTTTCCCACTACAGGAACTAGGGACAACCCCTAACTGGCCCTTTCAGCCTCTGTTTTCACCATCCCACTAGTGATGTAATATTTTGCGACAGCTTGGACCCAGCCTAAGATGATGGTTATTCAAACCTGGCACTTGTTTCAAGTTTAACCAGTTACCGTTAAGACCAGCACAGCAGTTCTTCAAAGCTGCTGAGAAGTACCTATCTCTGGTTGGTACTAGTAGCAGTAGTTCCCTGAAAGCAGACCTGAAAGAAGTCCTACTGCATCTACCGCAGTGAAAATGGGCTAGAGTCACAGGATATGAGTTTGGATTTGGCACTTGGTGACTTTGATTTGGGAGTTTATTGTTTTAATTTCTGATTTCTTTTTTTTTTTTTTTGAACCTGGACTTTACCTTTCTTTCTTAACTGGCTCACAGTTGAATCTCCAGGACCTGAGAGTAAACTGTTAAAATATTCAGAGATAGTAGTTGTGGTACTTGGACTGCTGCACTTCGTGTATGACGATGTTAGTGGTATATGAGAATTTTACCACTAAGCAGAATTAATGTTACTGATGTTACTGCTGTGTTTATGTTCCTCTGACTCACTGTAAACGTTTCTGTTTGTGTTGCTTTCACTGAAGCTGTCACTGTTGGACTAACATGGTAACAGCAGAACTACATGCTACCAACTCCTGTGTTGTGTTGTGTTGTGTTGCTGTGTGAGGCATTCACACTGAGGAGCAGATCAGTCTGAAAACAAGTCAGCGGTGTCAGAAAATGCTCTGAAACTTCAGTGGTTTCAGGTTTATCTGCTCTTCTGTGAGCCTGACTTCAAACCCCTGCATGAACACTCCTGTTTCAGTTGTTTAAAACATCTTCTGTGAGCCTGAATGATTTGAGTTAGGCCCATTTTACAGATTTCTTGACTAAAAATGTAGTCAAAAAAAAATGTAACAACTCCACTTAAAGGTCTTCTTCTCGTGCATCACTCGATTGCTTCCAGCACTGCTGATATTTTTAGATTGCTCCCATTCTGGCTGCCCATTCCTCTGTAATGTCCCTGGATCATCTTCAGCCTGTCAAAAAGGCAGTTCTTGACGATCGTTTCAATTTTAAAAGGATGAAGTTATAGGGAAAGGTGGTAAGTGAAGATTTCATTGTTGTGCCCAAGAAACTTCCGCAACAACTTATGTCGTTGGTTGGCAGTGAATGTCCTCCCTCCACGTAGACAGTCTCACCCTGGTGGACGACTTCATGGTGCACAAGCTTGTGACTGTCAAAAAGAATGAGGAACATGCATTGATTCGCCACCTTCGAGCTTGGACACTTTGTCGTTTGGTCTCTGAATCATAAACCGAGACCCAGCTCTCATCAGCAGCGATGATCCTAGACGGGAAAGTCGGGTCAGTTTGAAACAGAAGTTGGTGTTTGCAATCAAGTTTGAAATCTAGGGGTGGGGGATATAATCGTTTTTTTAGATGCATCGTGAACGATTCTGAATTGATTTACAAATGTCAAAAATCAGTTTTCTAAATGTAAATTAATAACGTAATGTTGAGGAACGTGAAAGGCGGAACTCGGAAGTGCAACACCCGGACAGTGCATGGCGTGCACATAACAAAGACACAAGATGGCTAAGTGACCGGTGACAGTGAAACAGATGTGTGGTGAATAGTTCATCTTTAAAAAATGCATTTCTTGTTGTTTTTAACACGACACAACAGTCTGCTGTCACATTATTTTTGACTAAAGAAAAGAGCATACAAGTTTAACTGGTGACATTCCCACGCTAAAGAACGATACAGGTGTCTGCGCTGATGCCATTTCATAATTTCGCAGACATTAAATTGTTCAGTAAATGCTCTTGTTGCCATTATTATTCTTCCCACACACTTTTATGTGATTTGAGGATAGTCAGCCCTACAGCTACAGCATACACTTTATATTATCTGCACTCAGAGTGGACGTTAGTTCACCACAGTGACAGTGAAAGCTGTGACACAGTGTGACAGTCCAACCAGATGAACCTGTGACACACCTGCACCTGGATTCATTGTGACCAGATTTTAGCTGGAAAAAAATCCTGTTTCACGTTCAATACATCAGATATGAGCGCTGCAGCTGTCAGTGTTTTTAATATTCTGCTTCTTTACGAATAAACTAGGAAATAAAGATGTCATCAAGATTGCTTTAAAAGTACTAAGTAGTCAAGCGGAGGGAAGAAAGATGCATCGATAATTGTTTTATCATCGAATGGCAGCCCTCTGAATCATAATCGAATCGTGAGGTGCCTCAAGATTCCCACCCCTATTGAGGTCCATCGTGAAATCCCTGACACACAAGTTCGAATGGTGAGAATGAGACTTTCAGGGAGCAATGTAAAAATAGCAGCAACAATGGAAACTGTCCAGAGGTGCAGTAGGAGACTACCTTGAAGTGGAGATTTTTATGCATGGTATGGTTTTTGATCTTTGTGGGTAAGAAAATGACATGAATATAAACATAGAGCAGTTACAAACAGATATCAGGAATCAGTCCAATGACATGGATTGAAATGTCAGACTCATCCACTGCATGAACGTTCCTGTTTCATACCTGTTTACTGGAGGGCTGTAATACCTTCTCACTTTCCTGTGTGCAGGTGAGCGTCCTTTCAAGTGTGAGAGTTGTACCTACCTGGCAGCCAACCAACACGAGGTGACCCGACATGCCCGGCAAGTCCACAATGGCCCCAAGCCTCTTTCCTGCCCCTACTGCGAGTACAAGACCGCCGATCGCAGCAACTACAAGAAGCACGTCGAACTCCACCTCAACCCTCGCCAGTTCCTCTGCCCGCTCTGCAAGTATGCTGCCTCCAAGAAATGCAACCTGCAGTATCACATCAAGTCAAGGCACTCTGGCTGCAACGTCGCCCTGGATGTCTCCAAAGTCAAGCTGCGCGTCAAGAAACCAGGTCCTGACAGTGTAGAAGAAAAGTCAGACTCTGGAGCAAACAAGGTTGACAATTCATCCAGCATAGAAGAAGACTTCAGCATGGACAATGGGGACGAAGAGTCGAGTCCAATCAATCTATCAATCAGAAAGAGCAGCCGTCCCAGCAGTGGCCAACCGGCACAGACCGAAACGACTGACAAGGTTCACAAGAAATCCACCATCACCTCTGAGAAACTGGCAAAGGTGAAGGACAAAGTGGAACCAGAGAAAAAGGTCACAAGACAGAAGAAGGTCACTGAGAGTCTTGTAGAAAACGCAGCTGTTAAAGAAACCCAGACGGAGACAGTAACAGTTTCTGCAAGAGCAGACAGCAAGGTGAAGAGACGAGTCAAGAAGCTTCCAGCAGAGAAAGTAGCTGTCCAGGACCAAGCAGAAGTACCCATATCCCAGAAGGATCCAACTGAGACGGAGAAATCTGACCAACAAAGATCAGAGGAAGCAAGATCAGCCAAGCAGAAATTGGACAAAGAGGATCAAAAGGTGGGACATCAGAAGAATGACAACAAAAATGCCAGCAAGGCCAGAAAGTCTGGACCAAAGAAGTCTGAGAAGACTGCAGAACGCGTCAGAGAAGCTCCGCAGAAACCCAACACTCCAGACAAAGGTCAGAAGGAAAAGGTGGTCAAGGAGAAGGCCTTAAAGAGGAAAGTGGTGGAGGTTTTAGATCTTTCTAACAAGTCCTGTACTCCATCCAAGACCAGGAGGCTGAAGGCCTCAGCTGTGGAGGAGCTGCAGTCGAAACCTGCCTCACAGGATACCAACAAGCTAACAGAGTCCAGTCCGACAGCACGGAAGTCCAAGGGAGCAGCACCTGCAAAGCACAAGAAGACCAGGAGCTCCAACAAGAAAGCCACCATCCCTCAGCCTGCTGTGGATCCAGCAGAGGATGGGGCAACTTCAGTCATCAGTCCATCCTCAGGGGCTCCTGAAGTTTCTCCTCATCTGGACAACCTGAAGGAAACCACCCAAGGTGACCCAACAGAACGCCACCCTGTACAGACGAACACCTGCACAAGTGCAGCTGCTCCACCTGAGCCAGAAAAGACTCTAAACAAACCCTCCAAGAAGAAGGATGTTTCACCCACCTGCAGCTCTGGTGAGGACACGCCTTCTCCTGCTGATGACCAGCCTGCACCAACATTCCTAAAACCCAAGTCGCCACCTTCTCTGGTGCTCCCAGGACAGCGAAGCAAACCCGCTGACCCCGAGGATGACGAGGGCATCCACAGCAGCCATGAAGGGGGAAGTGACATCAGCGACAGCGCCTCTGAGGGCAGCGATGACTCCGGCCTCAATGGTAATGGTGCTGGGTTGGCTAAGATGGCTAATGACCCGGAGACACCCACTGACGAGATCCCGACACCAACGGAGCTCAAGAGTCACATGTGTATCTTTTGCGACCGCACATTCCCTCTAGAGGTGGAGTACCGGCGCCACCTGAACCGCCACCTGGTCAACGTCTACTACATGGACAATGGTGCCACAGCCCAGAAATGAAGAACTGTAACATGGCAACACATTGCCCACAGACTGAGCTCATTATCACCTTTCTCTGTTTGTAATTACGAACGCTCCAGCTGTCTGAAAGAAGATTACACAAACATATCAACACAACGAAGGTCTCATCATTTGGGGTCTGAGCACCAAGGCTGTGACAATTTAGCTAAATTCATCAAACCCACTTCACCACACTGAGGGCGAATCCA
Source organism: Paratilapia polleni (assembly GCA_015106735.1). Classification (NCBI taxonomy): domain Eukaryota; kingdom Metazoa; phylum Chordata; class Actinopteri; order Cichliformes; family Cichlidae; genus Paratilapia; species Paratilapia polleni. Next base: position 21,002 of record VUQI01033818.1, on the reverse strand, counting down.
CCAGCAGCTGCTTGGGTGATTCTGTTCAAATATCAACAGATTTGGTCCAGTTTGTTCTCAGTTTCCAGAGCTTTGATTGGTTGATTTGAAAATCTTCCTGGATTGTGATTGATGACACTCCTGTGGAGTCTTGGAAGAGGCCTTGGGGGGCTGTGTCAGGTGCTCTGACTCTGTTGAACCTTTATCTTCTTCGGTCTGCGGTGGTCTGTCTGTAGGGTCAGTTTGAGCTGCGACAGTAAATACGCTTTTCTCTGTTCAGGTCATGTCCACCTGAGCTCTGCTGTAGCAGCTTTGTGACACAATGAATTTTAACATCATATCAATCATTTCGTCACCTCCACAGAACATCTGGAGACCTCACTTATATCCCATTTTAAAAACTATCAGTGTCGTAAAGTCTCCACGTGGAAAAAGAGAAAGGTTTTCTATTATAAAAGTGGATTTTTTTTCCCCCATTTTAAAAAAAACAAAACAAAAAAACATTCAGTGCCTTTGACAATCAGCTGTTGAAATGTCGTGCCCTTCTTTTGAAGTTTTGAAGCTTTGATGTACTTGTTTTTATATTTGTTGTTTGAAGGTTAAAGTCTGCAGAAAAATCCTTTTGTGCTTCGGGGTGTTCAGACCAAACATAAAGCAAAGTTTCACCTTGTGTTTGCTTGCGTGAATACAGTCGCTGGTGTGTTTTTGTACCTTTTCACACCCCACAAATAATAACAGCCATTGGGAGAACTAATTCTTTATAAACTACAACTGATGCCTCCCGTAACTGGTCTATTTTGGGTTCGCTCAAAGCGAATTTTTCGAATTTGCTTTGAGTTGCATCTTTTCTTAAACTTTGTACGTAATCACGCTGCACTTAAACTTTGTTTTGCATTTGGTCTGAATGTTCCATTTTACTTGGGAGCATTGGGGCCACATTAAGGAAAAAAAAACGAAGGATTCACGGCCATTTAAGTTAAGTAAAATTTAAGTTAAGTAAAACTAAATACTAAAAGTATAATAAAAATAACTAGGTTTTTGAAAGGACAAAAACCTACTGTAACAATATTCTGTGTTTGCAAAACCCAAAAATATACATGATCATATTTTTGATTTTCAGAATACAGGCTTCATCCACACAGTATAGCTGCTAAAGCCATTTGCTACATTAGGACCTGAGCTGCACACCTTCAGGATCAAACACCTTGCTTGTCTAAATGTTTCCTATTATGCCATCTCAGTATTTCATACAGGTGTAACCACTGATACCCTTGCATCTATGCATTAGCACCTATTAGAGTTTGTACAAAATTCCAAGTCCCCCCCCCAAAAAAAGAAAGGCCTTAATCTTTTTCCTTAATGTGGCCCTAATACCCATGTACATCATTTTTCTTGTGTGTTGGAAAGCAGCTTAACAGAAAACAGAACAGTGCTAACTTTAGTAGACATGTTGGAGAAAAGCTGCTTCTTTGAGATGTGATTGGTTAAACACCTGGTTATTACACAGGCTGTTGTAAAACATTAAATTCCAGTAATGGTTAAGGGGGTTAAATCCTTGATTTTAAGTACAATTTCAGTGCAATATTCCTTTTAGTGGAGACACCAAAGTGTTTTCTTTCTGACTGTACAGAGACTGATCTTCACTTGAGGTCTGTTATTATCTCAGAGGGTCATTATTATGAAATAGAAACAGCATCAACATATGACTTGGTGTTTTTAAAGGTTTTTCTCAGCAGCATCTGTGTAGTTTCTGATGTAGCTTCTGACTGTCAGCTTATGTGTTGCTGTAACGTGACGATGAGGATGGTGTTATTTTATCTTTTCTTTCATTAGAACAGATGTTTTTCTTATTCCTCTTTTAACCATAAGCTCATCAGGGCTCATTGAGGGAGTAATTTGCCCCCAGTGCTTTCTTTTAGGCATCTCTAAGATGCTGATAATGTTCCTCGTCTTTTCCTAAGCCTAACCAAGCTGTGACAGACAGCTGAAAAATCATTAAAAATGAAACTAAATTAATCAGGGCTGCATGCAGGCTCCATCGCTGCAGGGACAGCCTGTTTACACTACATTTACTTAAGCCCTAAAATCCGTCCAAGCAGATTCTGAAGAAGCTTGTCCTGCTAGTTTACACAGAAAACTGAGGGTTCTGCCTGCTTCTACAATAACTGAGTTATGAAGCTGAATAAATAAAATAACACCACCTCTATCCTTTAAAAAGGTTTGCAGCCTGATTATCAGGATGACACGTGTTCTCCTGTCAGGACGTTTAAATCAAATAGAAATGTCTGTCTGATGTTACCGTGTGCAGGGAGAGGGCGCTCGTCATCTGAAAACTAACCAATTCCAGTAAGCTTTAATCTGTAACGTACTTTATTCTGCTCTTTTGTAAATAAAGATTTCCAAACACTATCAACTGCTTCCCTGTCTGTGTACCCATTTTTAATAAAGGTAGAACACATTCAAAAGTAACTGGAGCTCAATTATTTTCATTATTGATGGAGTCTATTAAATATTCTAATGTGGTGAGAAACATCCTCGTTAGTCCAAAACCAAGAAATTTAATTTAATATCAGACACCTAAGAAAATCTGCAGCGACTATAAATATATTCTATATGCAGCAACAAATATTTAGAAAATATCACGTATGAATGAGTTTATGCACATTTTTAAATCACAGCAGCAACAACCTGAACTTTAGGAAGCCTAAAGCTTTGGTACCAACTAACACTTAAACTCCCCAAAGTCTGTTTTTAGTCGCTGAGAGGTTTCTGTGAATATAGGGAGTAATTAAAGAGTGCAGACTCTTAGATTTAATTTGAGGGCATACCCATCCAAATTGGAGGAATGGTTTAGGAATTTGAAGCTAATCCTTTATCAAAAAGCAGGTAAACATCTCTGGGATGTTTTCACACTTTATCCTTAAAATTGTGCATATGTAGGAGTTGAAATACAAACTGATGGCACTCATGAGCTGGATCATAACAAACCGTTTCAAGGCAAGTGATAAAGAGGGAGCTCTGAGATAAAAATAACAAAAGTAAGCCCTGCTGAGCTCAGCGACATAAAAAGGCCTGGTGACAACAGCTGGGTATGTTCATAGGATCCTTTCCACTGTAAAGAATAAAGCACTTAAATATCCAGTCAAGGGAAGAACACTCTCCAGGAGGTAAACATATTATCCAAGTCTATCATAAAGAGATGACTTCACAGAACCAATGCAAACCATTTAGACTTCTCTGGACAGATGAAACTAAGACTAGCTTGCAACAGAATGATGGGAAGAACACAGGATGCAAAAGGCCTGGAACAGCTCCTCATCTGAAGCATACATCAGCTGTAAAACACAGTGGAGGTGGTGTGATGGGTGGGCATGGATGGCTTCCAATGGCACTGGGTCACTGGTGGTTATTGGTGATGTGACAGAAGACAGAAGCAGCTGAAGTTTATAGGTTGATACTGTTTGCTCAGATTCAGTCAAATGGAGCAAAGCCTCACAGTACAGATGGACAATGACCCAAAACATATTGTGAGAATGTCCCAGGACTTTTGGAAAAGACAAGTGGATTATTCAAGAGCCATGAACAAACAACAAGTAGACAGCTGCAGTAAAGGCCTGGCAAAGCATCACAAAGGAGGAAACCCAGTCTTCAGGTTCAGATTTCAGACAGACGTCTGCAAAGGATTCTCCGCAAACGGTTAAAAAAGAATTGACACTTCATTTATGATTAGGTGCATTTGTCCATTTACACATGAAAATAGAGGAGACAAATGTTTGTAATTCCTCAGCGAGTAATGAAATATTCAACCCCTCAAATTAAAGCTCAAGAGTTTGAACTTTTATTTTGACAGGTTCATTTAATATTGATTGCAGTAGCATACAGAGAGTCTTCAAAATTATGAAGACCGTCAGTGTCAGAACATTTCAGGACCTAAGAATCAGTGTTTGGACAGCTGGAATCAGATCCAGCTGTACATCAATGGTAACAGCTGGAACAATATGAAATATGTATATTTACATAACAAACATACAGACAATAGAATGACACACATCTTCTATCAAGGCCAAAGTGATCCAGATTCACATTCCCTGAGGTCAGAGGTCAGTTTCTAGAGATGGAGCTGCAACCACCTACAGAGAGTCAGGCAGTTAGACAGCAGCTCCTCCTCCACATCCTCCAGTCTTAGCTCATTTCTTCTTCTTCATCCTCTTCACCTGCAGCCTCTCGGCTCCCATGGCCGACAATCCGCTGTCCAGCAGCCCCACGGCTTTCATCGGTTTGTAGGCAGCAGATTTCCTGATACGTTCTCCTTTCAGAGAGACGATGTGAGGAAGCAGCGGCGGCGTCCTCACACCAAAACCTGCAGCCTGCGGGCCGTGAACTCTCAGCAGCAACTGATCACCCTCCACCGCCGTCACAGCCACCCAGCCTGCAGAGGGAGAGGGACAGGTGAGGCAGGTGAGACAGGTGAGACACTGATGGTGCTGCAGGTGATGCCTCTTCATTTACCTGCAGATGACAGTTTGATGTCAGCAGCAGCCTCCAGATAACCTCGACCCTCCAACCTGAACTCCTGAGGGACCAACGCAGGAAACTCCTTCATACGCTCCGAGCCTCCGACAGGCACCTGAACGCAGCACACACAGCAGCATTAATAATCACAAGCACTTGAACGCAGCACTGTGCAGCAGTCACGTGACTCACCCCCAGCAGCACGTGTCCGCCATGTTTTTCATAAATGCTGTCGGCTTTTTCCAGGCTGGTGATGTGAACCGGCACCCCAGCAGAGGCCACGACAGAAAACCAGCAGGACTTTTCTCCCTGTGGAGGACAGCACCAATCAACAGCTGATCAGTATAACTCACTCATCCATCACTCACAAGTACCACAGAATTATATTCTATTTGTGGCAGCAGCTGTTTTAGGAACATGATCTCAACTTTCAAGTGACGGAGTGGTCCTGTTTATGACCCCAAGCTTACGTCTCTCTGTGCTATTCTGATATTCTTAATCGTAATCGTTTCCTACCATGAATTTGTCAATTTTTTAGTGTAATGTTCCACTTCTGATCCCTACAGTGTCATGTTTTGCAGTGAACAATGGCTAACAGAGCTGGAGTATCAAGACTTACTGCTGCAGAGGCCTTGAGGCTGATACTTCATGCCCAAAGTGACATAAAAATGACTAAAAACCATGATTAATGACATTAGAACACTGTAGAATATCTGTCACACAATTCCTGTATAAAATTTAATGTAATAAAAGAGCACACTCAGTCATTTTAGTCACTAAAAATAACTTGTCCGCCTCAGGGTTAAATAAGTGGATGAATAATGAGAAACTAACTCCTACCAGTGCTGTCCCTCTTTAAGCCTGATTCTACTGGAGATCTCTTCCTCTTAAAAGCAAGTTCTTCCTCCCCACTGTCACTAAGTGCTTTGCTTGATTGTTGGGGTTCTCTCTCTTTCTAATATTTTAAGGTCTTTACCATACAATATAAAGCATGTGTGAACTGGTGCTATATAAATAAATAATAACTGAACCTTTTGATCACCCTTCCTATGAATATGAAAGCAGCAGGGTGTAGCTGCACATGGTGAATGTGGCTGAAATGTCAGTTCAGTGCATTGAATAGCCACAGCTGAATAACAGCTTGTATCTGCAGCGTCTTCGTGTTCTGACCTGCAGGAAGTCGATCCTGGCCAGAGCTCCCACAAACACACTCATGCCGGGATTCAGCACGAACGTCCGCGGGACGATGGCCTGAGTGGGAACCACCAACCTCACTTCCTGTTCGTTCAGCAGGTTTAGGATCTGAGCGAGAGACAAAGAAGGAGATTCATGACTGTCCAGTGTCCACAACACAGAGAAGAAAACTACTCTGTGCAGCAGCACCCCCTGCTGTGTGGAGGCCAGCATCTACAGTTTCCATGTGAACTCAGAACTCCTGCTGCTGGTTTGCAGGTAATCAAAGTATAAGAGTGACTCCAGTGACGTTTGCTTAGAGAATGAGGAAAATATGTTTGTTAACAGGTTTACAGTTTGTTTTCAGAGCTTCCACACTCTCAGAAGAGGGGTCAGGTACCTTCAAGCACCAGTTTCTCTTTGTCAAGGCCAGGAGAAACCAATCAAAGGAAAGTGGTCTTAAAGGGGGTGGAGCTAAAACATCTTGTACTTGGCCTGGGTGGCTGCACCAAGGCCCAGTATAAGATAAATATGGAATATTTTGAACTGTGAATCATGCAAAGCTACTCTAGTAGGAGCTTGAAATGAACACAACAGGTCCACTTTAATGTTTTTATTTGGTTTTGTGTGTTGGTGAAACTTGTTCATTTATGAATAAGTCCCAATGATTTGCCAGTGATATTCTGAATGAGACTTTGTGAGAAGATCAAAGTGAAGAAGATGAAGGCTAGGTGCTGGTCAGGTAATAAAGATTAAATGATAAAGATTTCAATCACAGCCTCACATCGAGCTCCTTCATGATTCCTGGCGTGTCGTACAGCCAGTGGGCGTCTTTCAGCTCGTTGTGGCTCAGCTCTTCAGCTGACCTGCCGGCATCTGGAAGGTTAAAGGTCACAATCAGCAGTGCATTCAAACTCTACAAGACCTAAAGTTATGCTGTAATTTATAAGCTGAGTATAGGAAGAAGAGGAAGTGTGTTACAGCAAGATAGGTAGAGAGTTTCTGACAGATTCCTGCCTCTACATCAATTTCCTCACCTGCTGTCGAGGTCATCATCTCTCCATCTTCATTTTCTCCAAATGCCAAACTATCAGGATCGAACTGGATCTCATTCGGTCTGGATTGTTCAGCCCGGAAAGTTCTGCCAACACGACCTGAATAGGTAAGCAGGTGATCAGACAGGAAATGACACCCCCCACCCCCACCCCCCCCTCCCCCCACTTCTC
>VUQI01033818.1:0-14092 GCA_015106735.1 Paratilapia polleni | reverse complement strand
CCTGCCCCCCACATCTTACCCACTAAGTACCCCTGCTTGCTGAAGTAGTGCAGCCTCTTCAGCTCCTCCGGCGACAGCTCGCTTTCCATCTGATGCGACGCCTCCTTCAGTCGCTCCTGACGCTTGAACATCCTGTAGGGAGTTGGGTTGATGATGGGGAACTTCAGCAGGTTCAGAGTCGTCCCTGAACACAGCCACAGCAAGAAGAAACAGTCACATGATGGCACAGCACACCACAGTGAAACGCAAAGACAATATCAGGAATAACTGAAGAGGAAAAGAATTTAGTAAATAAAATGTTATGTAAACGTGCGTGAGGTCAATTTCTCATGTGTGCAGGTTTCATTAATAACAACTGTTTTCTGGAAGTTACACAGAGCTCCTATAAATCATTTAATGGGAAAAACAAGGAAGAATTAAACTAAGAAACTCCCGAAACATACCTATGATTGGAGTAGATTTCATTAAAACTCTAAAACTAGCAGCATTTTTCTTGAATGCGTCTCTAACAGATTCCTTTGTGAATGATTTTCGAGTTTTTCAGGCTGAATTTAGCAGCAGACCCTACAGATTCAAAAACATCTCCCATCATGCTCTAGGACTTCTTTGTATCTGGATGGAAACAAAGACATGTTAAAATGGGGGAAATGTAAATGGAGTCTGGTGCTGACCAGGCCAAGGTGAGATGGTGGCCTTGTGGATGACGTCAGAGGCTCTGGACTTGCAGTAGTCGGACTCCAGCAGCATGTTGAAGAGCGTCGACTTCCCGGCGTTGGCGCTGCCCACCAGGTACACGTCACCTTTGTACTTCCAGGACTGCTGCAGGCTGGAGATCAGAGCCTCGATGCCGTACCCGGTCTTAGCGCTGATCAGGTGGACGTCGGTCACCTGAGCACCGAAGCCAGCATCTTTGCAGTACTGAGAGAGCTGCCGCTTGATTCGTTGCAGGTAGTTGGGCGAGTCTCCGGGCAGCAGGTCGATCTTGTTCCCGAGGACGACAATGTGTTTGTTGGTCCCCACCAGCTCGGGCAGGTCAGGGACGATGGAGTCCGGCAGGTCCAATAGGTCAACGATGAGCAGCACCAGAGCCTTGTGGGGGCGGATCTGGCGCACCACTTCCCGGTACTGGTCTTTGGACAGCTGCAGGTTCAGGGCCTTGTGGTGGTGGGTGAGCAAATGGCAGCGCTGGCAGGTGGCGCCACTCAGACGCCCTTCCTGCACCAGCACCTTGTACTTCTCGCTGGGCAGGTAGCCAGGGACAGCGGTGGCGGTGCAGTGCAGCACGGCGCCGCAGCCCGAGCAGCAGGTGTCACTGACCGGCTCGTCCATGTCGGGGGTGCCGAAGATCTTATGCTTTCCTTTCCCTGCCGCCTTCTTCTTTTTCTTCTTATTTGCAGCCACAATGCTCTCATCCAGCGGGAAGTCCACATCGTGGAACTGGATGAGGGAATCCGGCTCAGTCTCCGGCTCCTTCAGGACTCCACCCCTCAGCACCTGCAGCTGACGCTCCAGAGACCTCAGGTGTTTCTGAGGGGAAACCTGAGCATCAGGCAGGGACCCAGGAGAAGTAGTAGAGAAGGAGGAGGCGGTGCTCAGCTGATGGAGGAGTTCTTTCTCCTCCTGATTGGAGTCCTCATCTGGATCTGAACCAGGAGAGAAGAACAACAACTCATGACTCAACTCACCTGTGCAGCACCTGTGGTACTCCTCTCTGTTCCCTATAAAGCTAGTTGACCTTCACCTGAAGAAACTGAGTCCAATTTTTTTTAAAAATGTAAAATTCTAAATTTTATTAAAAGTTTTTCTTAGACTTAATTTAAGAATAAAAGTGAGTAATCAGAACATGCTGCATATCACTCTGGCTTCTGTGCATGTCACCATCATGCGTCATCTCTCTCACAGTTTACTTACTCTGTACTAATGAATGTAACTCGTGATGTTTGAAATGTTGTATTTACTGATCACACACTGTCGGTTCGATCACAGAAGATTAAACTAATTGCTGTGAATATCTCAGTGAGTTTGTTACTTGGTGTAATGGTAGTTTTCTCCAGTGAAACGCCAAGAGAATGCAGGAAATGATTTGTGATCATTTTCTGGAGACTGTTTTCAGGTTGTAAATGAATAGAAATATTCAGGGAGAGTGACCGATGGGATTCAAACAGAGGTGTCATTTACAGGAAAGGACTACAGCGATTTTACTTTGATGAGGACAGACAGACACTATCAGCCACTCGTGGAAAGTATTCGAACTCTTTGGTATTTTTCTCTGTAGTCAATAAGAACAAACTTGGTAAGATTGCAAAGCAGGATCTGAGGCTGAGAAAGGTAACTTTAATCCTGGGTTTTCAGTGTTATGAAGGTGGTTCACTTCTTACCAGGTAAATGCTGCAGGTGTAACCTGCTCCGGAGCAGCTTATGGTACAAAACCACCGCCTACTGACCAGTCAATTCTCTGAAAAACAGCATCACCATTCCTGGAAGATCCCTCAGACTTCAGACAGTAGGAGGGTCTAAAGTTTTTTAAAGAGTGGCCAAAGTCTTTGTCTTTCTCTGACGAGAATCAATAAGAAATATACAGTGGATATAAAAAGCGTACACACCCAAGTTTTGAAATAATTTCCAAACTTTTCCCACCTTTAATGTGACCTATACAATTTGTACCTGTATAATTCGACTGAAAAACAAACAAATCTGTTAGGGGAAAAATATAAAAAATAAAAAACACACAATAAGCTGATTGAATAGTGTGCACACTCTTAAACTAATACTTTGTTGAAGCAGCTTTTGATTTAATCACAGCATGCAGTCTTCTTGGGTACACACCTGCCATTAATTAAAGAGACTCTGATTAACCCCAAATAAAGTTCATCTGTCCTAGTAGGGTTTTCCTGACATTTACTCAGTTGCTGCTACAGCAAAAGCCATGGTTTATAGAGAGCTTACAAAGCATCAAAGGGATCTCATTGCTGAAAGGTATCAGTCAGGAGAAGGGTACAAAACAATTTCTACAGCATTGGATATACCATGGAACACAGTGAAGACATCAAAAAGTGGAGAAAATATGGGACAACAGTGACATTGCAAAGAACTGGACGTTCCCCCCCAAAACTGATGAAAAGATCTGATGAAAACTGGTCAAGGAGGCTGCAGCAACACTGAAAACTGCAGGAATTTCCAGCAAGTACCGGTGGTGTACTACATGTGACAACAATCTCCTGTATTCTCCATGTCTGGACTATGGTTAGGGTTGCAAGATGGAAGAGGGCTGTGCACAAGAGATGCCCTCGCAATCCAACAGATTTGGATTGCGAGGGCAAATAATGCCAAGTCAAGATGTGTCATGCTGATAGACGCCTACCCAAGAAGACCGAATGTTCTGATTAAATCAAAAGGTGCTTCAACAAAGTATTAGTTTAATGGTGTGCACACTTATGCAACCAGCTTATTCTATGTTTTCTTTTTTATTATTATATTTTTTCCTCTAACAGATTTGTTTGGTTTTTCCATTGAATTGTACAGGTTATAGGTCACATTAAAGGTGGGAAAAGGTTTGAAATGAATTATTGTGGTCTCATTTTTTAGCATCACAAAAACCTGGCAGTTTAACAGGGGTTTGTACACTTTTGATATCCACTGTAGATTCTTAGGATCAACTTTATTCCTGCTTTTTTTTACTGGTCACTGTAAGCTTTAAACATGATTTTTCTCTAAGCATTAATATACTATAACAGAGTGCCTGTTTGTACTCTGAAACAGGTTAAAATCCCAAAGAAATCCGTGTTTAACAAGCTGCTGAGCTGAACTTATCACCTGTACTGCCTGTCCTGTAGTAACTCTCACCTGTACAGTCCAGGAACACGAACTGCTCCTCCAGGTTCGGGTCTACGGTGCAGGTCCGGACCTCGGCCCGGTTCAGACCGCGACCCCCCGCAGCTTCTGAGCCCCTCTGCGGCCCCGCTCCTGCGGCAGATGAACACACGCTCCTCCACAGCTGGCGGCGGACGCACACCTGGAGCACCTTCAGCATCCTAGCGGCCGCACGCGCAACCCCAACACAATCACACACACGCGGAGTTCTGACCTGCACGAGACAACACACGCCTCTCTACCTCAACTTCCTCAGTGGATATGACGCAAAACGCGTCGCTTGTTTATGTTCCGGTTTAACAAAAGAAAAAGTCTAAATAATTTTATCCTATAAAGTAGAACCAAATACTACGCATGTGCAAATTTATTGGACACATCTGCGATAATGCTAATAAAATAATTAATAAATGATCGATCGGTGAAACGTTTAAAGCGTCATGACGTCACAACTTCCTGCTATCTGAGACGTTAAGAGGACAAGAAGATTCACTCTGCTACGAATTTAGGAGCCAAAATGCAAAAAAACGTTTCAGATGTTTGTACAAAAAGTGAAACCTGGAGACAATGTGTGTTTACTGATTTACGTTTATTTATTTTATCGATAATTTAGGTTTTTTTGTTGTTATTAAAATACAGAGACAGTGTACCAGATATATCTAAAACCTCATTTTCATCTGTAGTTTCAGGTTGGAGGGCCTTAATTGTGCAGTTCAGTGACACCTATTACCTGAGGTGAAGCCTAGCAGACAACCAGCAGCTACTTGTCAGTTAAGAGGCCACGTCTCTTAATGCAAACTTTAAGACTTAATCCAGTTTAAACAGATGAGTTATGAACAGAACAGTTGTTATGAAGGGGGAAGTTAGCTACAGAGACAACACAGTTTTTAGTATCAGGCTGTAAACATGTTTATTTCTGCTGTAAAGTTGGACGTTTTAACATGGGGGTCTATGGGGGAGTGACTCACTGCTGGAGCCTCAAGTGGACGTTACAGGTACTGCAGGTTTTTGTACTTTTTTATTTTTTGGCTTTGTTTTTCAGCTCTGGAGGTTTATGCTTGGTTCAGATGGGCCAATGAGTGCTACTCGATACAAAGAAATAAATCTAACTGAAAGAGTCTCCTAACTCGGCTGCTAAGTTCACAAATTAACCCTTTTGTTTTCCCAACATGATAAAAATAAAGAGCTACTCCAACTCAATGACCTAAACAAACCAAAAACATTTATGTGTTTCAGGACTGAGAGGCTGCTGACTGATTGGAGCAGGGACTGGGCGCAACAGTCCAATCAGACACAGGGGCAGTTAGGGGGCAGGAAGGAGGAGTGGACACCAGAAAGAGCTAGTGGACTCTCCAATCCAGAGCATGGCTTGAACAGACTGAAGAGCAGAAGGAAATACACTTACTGAGGACCATAAGAGTTGTCATAATAGTTTTTTCTCAGTGGAGTGAGACCTCGTGCTCTTAGGGGATCTGTGCTCCCTGTCCTGCCCGAGCTTCTTCCTGCAGTTCGACTTGTTTCGGTCACTTCATGTCAACATGTTGAAGTTGAGCTGCTCTCTGAGGTCCGCTGCGGCCCTCCTCAGACCTGCTGCTGCTGCTCAGGTGAGTCCACCTGCAACCGAGCAGGCCAGAACCAGACAAAAGGAGCAGATCAGTTCACAGAATCTGAATCAGCATGACTCCCGAAACTGCATGCAGGTCCACAAAGGAACATTAAAATTATAAGTTATTCACACGCAGATTTGTGCTCTGAAGTTCATGTTTGTGTGTTCTGTGTTTGAGCTGCTGAGCTTTGATCTGGGTTAAAGGTCAGAGGTTTAAAATTAACCAGCAGCAGAGAAAGCACAATGGGTTCACATGAACACACACACACAAACATACATAGAAATACACACAGACACACACAGCCTGCTTTATGGTCCACAGTCACGTATCCCTCAGCTGTTGGGTCTTATTGAGTCCAGCAGGTGGCAGCAGAAACATATTTCTGACAGATTACAGCATCACTCTTGTGACACCACATGCCCCTGGATACACTCACAAACAGGATACGGGGGGTCCCATGTCAAATGAGAAACTTCTCTCAAAAGGAGAAGAATTTATTGGTCTGCCTCACTGAGTATTAACCCCTGCAAATAATCAACTTGTAATTGCAGAATGGCACCACAAGGTGGAGCCTGTTTCCTTGTTGTCTTGATCTACAGTGGAGAGTTGTACACACCGACCAGCGGTTCGCAGACTTTTCCTGGCACGCCCCAATTCAGACACAGAAAGTTCATAATCCTCATCCCCAGTTTTATTTAAACTAAGGTCAGTGCAATGGCACACCCATGTTTTGTTATTTTACATGAAGTTATCATATTTATTCAACCTCATGCTTTGGGAAGCTCCATCCAATCAGTTTTGCAGCATTTGGCTGAATCTGAGTAGGTAGTGTAGGTCTGTACACACTTCTATCAGCAGTCACATCATCAATAAACACTAGTGAGCCAGTTCCACTGACAGCCATGCCATAACATTACCTCCACCTTGTTTAGTAAATGGACTGGTACTTATATAGCACCTTTCTACTCAATTTGAGCACTCTACTACAAGTGTCATTCACCCACTCACACAAACATACAGCGCTTTTATCTATCTAGCTTTGTCTAGCTAACACTCACACTCGGCGTGGTCTGGAGGAACCAGGGATCAATCCACCGACCTTCCGACTGGTAGACGACCCGCTCTCCTACCTGAGCCACAGCCGCCCGTGTGTTTGACATGTTTGATAGATGATGTGGTATACTTCAGATCATGAGCTGTTTCTCTCCTCCATACTTTTCTCTTCCCGTCATTCTGGTACAACTTGGTTTCATCTGTCCAAAGAATATATTTCAGAACTGTGCGGGCTCTGTTAGACATTTTCTGGCCTTCCTGTTCCTAAGTGTAACCAGTGGTTTGCACCTTGTTGTATTTTCAGTCATGAAGGCGTATCTTGATTGTAAACCTTGGCAATGACACGCCTACCTCTTCGAGAGTGTTCTTGACTTGGTTAGATGTTATAAAGTTGTTTTTCTTAAGCATGGAAATAATTCTGGGATCATGCACTTTAGTTGTCATTTCTGGTGCATTCATTACTTTTAACAACGGCCCAGATTGTTGATTTGGCCACTCTTATTAAAGTTTTTGCTCTCTCTGCTGTGATGGCCTCACTCACTTGCACTGACATCACTTTGGACCTCATAACTAGTAAAAACGAGCAAGCTACCAAACGGCAAAGCTAATGCTAACCAACTTCAGTGTGTACAATGAAAACAGATAATTTGGGACTTTTTTTTATTTCCGTATTTAAAGGGCAAACTATCAAGCATCAGCAAACAAAGCAGAAACGTCCCTCCCTTATTAGTGCTGGTGGGGCTAACATTAGTGATGCATCCTCAGCAGCCTAATTGAAAAAGTAACAGTGAGAGCTTATAGTGAATATACTCGTTTTAACTTTTCACCTCTTTGGACAGCCGTTTGTTTGTTTGTTTGTTGTTCGGCTGATTGTCTGTTGTATTGTTGTAGTTGTATCATACAAAAGTTGTTCTCGGGACAACAAAGCCGTGGTGAAATCAGGACGTGCTTTTGGGTATCGGTGAACTTTCAGGGACTGATCTGTACGCTCCTCTGCTCTCCTCCCTCCTCTCTGCAGCCACGTGCCCGCCTCTCCACCGGCCCCCAGCAGGCACACAGAACCTTCTATGAGTTCCGCACCTACTGCATCCGCCCAGAACAGAACGCAGCGTTCCTCAAGCTGACCAATGAGAAGATCCACCTGCGCACTGCCCACTCTGAGCTGATTGGCTACTGGAGCGTGGAGTACGGTAGCCTGAACAAGGTCTTCCACATATGGAAGTATGGTGAGGAACTTCTTCTTCTTCTGTCACAGAATGAGATGGTTCTTCTTCTTCTTCATGGGGCTTTTAAAGTGTAACTGACCCCCACCCCTCCTCAGACAGTTACTCCCAGCGGGCGGGGGTCCGGGCGGTGCTGGCTCAGGATCCCTCCTGGGTATCAGAGTACCTCTCCAAGGCCTTACCGATGCTGACATCACAGGACAACGAGGTCACCTACATGGTTCCTTGGAGCCGCCTGCAGAGGCCACCACAGGAGGGTGGTAAGCCCCGCCCCCTGTGAATCATGTGTCAGTGACATCACGTCCATCTGGTAACAAAAGCACACATCTTGTTTGCTTCTTTCAGGTGTGTACGAGCTGGTTTCCTTCCAGATGCGTCCCGGTGGTCCGGCGGTTTGGGGCAAAGCCTTCCAGGCTGCCATCAATGCCCATGATGCACCTGGGTACAGCAAGCTGATAGGAGCTTTCCACAATGAGTTTGGACTGTTGAACAGAGGTACTGAGGTGATGATGTCACTGTCAGATTGATCATGTGACTGCAAGTGGTTAATGACGTCATTGTCTGTGTGTGTCTCATCAGTTCACACCCTCTGGTGGTTCGAGAGCCCCGACCATAGAGCTGAAACTCGACACAAAGCTCACCATGACGCCAGAGTGGTCGCTGCAGGTGAGACTCCGCCCCTAGAGTGACGGCTGATGACATCATACGAAACTATAATAATCAGTAATCAATAATCTGTGTCTGTGTCTCTCAGTCAGAAACAACGTCGCCAATCTGGACTCTCAGCAGAATCAGCTCATGTTTCCGTGTCCTTTCTCGCCCCTGAAGTAACTTCCTGTCCCGTTGCCTCCGTCTTGCCTGGAACAAAGTTTAGCATGTAAACCTGATGTTTAGTTTGACCCCTGCTGGCTTCTGTAGACTCAGAGCTCCGCCCCCTTCCCTTCATCAACCAATTATATAGTTCAACAGCTCAAATATCTGTTACAATAATCACTGATTGAAACCATCAAACACGTTCAGATTCACATTCAGTGGTGATGGAGTGACGGCGACAGCGTCCAATCCTGGGGTGACTGTGAAAGATGGGCGGGGCTTCTCTCTGCTTCACATTAACTGACAGACTTTGCTTTAAAAGCAGCAAATTGTAAAAATAACTGACAATAAACTGAGACACGATTCACGGAGACTCCATGGACTGTTTTCCTCTCATGGATGGAATTATTTTAACTGAAATTTGGTGCATTTTAATTCAATTTTTTTCCAGCATTTTCGAGCCTTCAGAGCTTCTTAATTACAGGAGGTATCCACAGGAGTTTCAGGGCTGAAAAAACTTGTTAAACCAAATCAGTTTTACACCCACTCCAAGTGTCACAAAAATGTAGTGTTTTTTTTTTGTTAAGCACAGTTTTGATCTTTGAGCATCAGTATCATGGGATACACCATAGTTTTCATGTCTGTGACATAGAGGAACAGAAACAAGCTTTGGTACCCTGGATTATTCACTGGAGAAACCTCCAAAAAGGCTCATATCACCACGTGGGATAGGTTGCTGCTCAGAACAAGTTGTAGCATATGAAAGGTCTTCTTTTTACCTACACTTTGATAGCGGGCTCATCTCCTAGCCTTGATTCTTTCTGTATGAAAATCGTTTTATAATAGTAGATTATCATAGTATGAAGGTAAAACTTTGCATGGCTTCATTAAAAATGCTAAAGTTATTGTACAAAGAAAATCAACTAATTCTGATGAAATGAGCCTAAAAGAAGAGCTGATTCAGCCCAGTGGGAATCCTCCTGTAACAACTTTACTGAGCACATATTTTTCAAAAAAAACAATCACATTTCTCAGTTTTGACATATGACGTTATCTTTGACTAGTTTGTATTTAATACAGACTTCAAATGATTTCTAAATCACTGGATTCTGTGTTTATTTACATTTTAGACCGTCCCAGCTTTTTTTTTTGAAAACAGGATTGTACACACATTCACCTCAGGGAATGCAGCTTTGGCCACATTTATTATGAACATCAGACACTGTAACATCATTTGGTCAATCCTTTAAAAGCGAGTGGACAAGCAGAAGCCCACAAACTGTGATCAGCATGGATAAGGCAGGAATGGCCCGGAAGCTCACATCCAGCAAAGAAGAGTCAACACTGTAAATACTGAGCCACTGCTTGAATTTGATTTGTTTGCCAATAAAAGTCTTAGAAACATGAAATGCTTATGATTGTTATTCACTGTATTATAGGAAAAAAATGTAAACATGAAACACAAAATTTGTGCCACTAAAATATGTTAATCATGACTGTGTATGAGAGATCTGAAGAGATTTATTAGGTTCCATCCATCCATCCATCCATCCATCTTCTTCTGACCTTCTGCGGGGGTCAGCGGTCTAAGCAGAGATATCCTGACCTCCCCCTCCCCAGCCATCTCCTCCAGTTCATCCATGCAGACACAGGCGCTCCAAAGCCTGCAGAGATGTAATCTCTCCAGCGTGTCCTGGGTCTGCCCCAGGGCCTAATGCTTGTAGGACATGCTCAAAACACCTCACACAGGAGGCATCCACCACCACCACCACCTGCAGGGGAGACCGTAGAGATTTGGTGCATTGAGGATTGGGTGGCGGTCAGGGGCTGAGGCCCTAGCGGTCTGATCCCCAGCTTCCAAAACTGGCTTTAAATACATGGAATTTATTAAGTTCACCAACAAGCTGCGAGTCTGCTCTTTAAACTGAACTTTTGCCTGTAAAGCAGTGGCTCTCATACTGTAAGTCCTACTGATGGGGAATGGATGACCAGGGGGAAAATACTGACTGTAACTAAATAGAATGATTAAAATAACCAACAGTATGTTGATGCCATCAAGCTGACCATTATTTCACTTAAATTAAACTTGGATTCATTTTTTTGTTGGCATGAACTTTTATTTTTGACGTCTGAAGTGAGGCACACTAGAAAACCCCTCCTCAGCGACTGTGTGTGTGTGTGTGTGTGTGTGTGTGTGTGTGTGTGTGTGTGTGTGAGAGAGAGAGTGAAGTAAAGAGTCAGGTGGAGGCAGGAGATTTGTTTAATTTTAATTCTGTTTGTTCGGGTCGTAACAGCTCTTCTTCCATCAGCCGCACGATCAATAAACACGATCAGAGGAAAGCAGGTTTGATTTCAGTGCAAAGACAAACTGATGGTTGGAACACTTCAAGTGCTGCAGTCAGAGAGAGAGAGTCGCCTTTAGCAGCTCACTGACCAATCAGAGCGCCGATCGATCGGCCGGCTGCTCATCAATACTGTAGTGTGCTTCAGAAGCTGATGAGGTATTTCACTGTTTCACACCCAAACTCATAAATCTGCTTTTTTTTCATCATCTTTTCTTAAAAAAATCCTATAAAATCAACTGACTTTGTCTCCTTTGTATCAGGCGCTTTGATTGGCTGTTAAACACTACAGGAAACAGTTAATGACTCTGTCAAAATAAAACAACAAATTACACATCTCTTTTTTAACTACACATATAAATAAAAGTATGACAGTAAAAACGGAATCAAATGGGTATTTTTTTTTTTTTTGCAGTCGAGCCCTCGGCCGTTTGAAATGATTCGGATTCTTCATCGTTGGTCACAAAAAACAGTCGCTTGCATTCTTCGCCTTCGATCAAGAAGAAAAGAAGAGTCTCGGAGCTGCAGGAGGTCTGAAGGCACTCATTCAAGTTTTTGAGTCAGCGTGGCCGGCGAAACGCTCGCCACCTCCGCACGAAATCATTTGCATTGACTGGCATGAGGCAGCAGGTGACTCCGCCCACTGCCATTTTTACATCAGTATGACATCACAGCAGGTGAAGAGGTAGGTGTCCTCTCTGCTGCAGGTCAAGTCCAGGCTGAAGCTTCAGCCTCCCAATGTGGTCACATGACGCTCTCCATCAGCCCGGGGCCCCCTTGTGCGGCTCCACTGGTCGAGCTCAGCGTCGGGACATTGATGACGACGTCCTTCCGCCTCACAGAGTTGTCTTTGGAGTGATAGTCGTCGCTCTGGTCCTTTGCAAAGTTTACAAACACCTGAAAGCACAAACATCAGTCAGTGCCAGACCACAGCACACCGCTCAGGTGTGAGCCGTGAGTCCTTACCTGGTCCAGCGTGGTCTGCGTGACGGAGTAGTCCTCGATCCTCAGCGTCTCTTTATTTTTGGCCAGGATGGAGAAGATGTGAGCGAGTGAGGTGCGCGATGACGGCAGCTGGTACTGCAGCATGTTCCTGTGCTTCTCCTTCAGCGTGCTGCCGTTCAGCTCGTTCTCAATGAACTTTATGACAGGCAGCAGGTCGGGGTTGGGCCCCGCCACCCGCAGGATGATGGTGTACCCGTCGCCAAACCTGAGGCACAAAACCAGGGGTTAAAAACACAAACTAACTGCAGGATAATCATTTAAATCCATGTGCTGGCTTTGTTTTAGTATCTACAGAGTCTCGCAAGTCCTTTTTGGACAATAACTTGTTCCCAAAAGATAAGAACTTGGGCACAAAATTTAAAAGGTCACTTTATGGGCTCTGTAGTATCCTGAACCTCTGAGCACCAACATGTTTGACTGATGCGCTCAAGCAGTCGAATTAAAAAGCTGGATTTCCTCATTTTTAATATTGTGCTGATCTATGTAAACACATTTAATTTAAACATATGCAGCTGTTCGTGCTAAAACACGTGTTTGTGTTTTAGTAAGAACACGTAATATTTCTCAGCTGCATCACAGAATACATGTGTGTGAATGAGAGGGAGGCAGGCGGAAAGGTGAAGCTGCAAGGAGCAGAGGTAGTGAAGGTGGACGAGTTTAAATACCTGGGGTCAAACATCCAAAGCAACGGACAGCAGACAAGAGAGGTGAAGAAGAGAGTGCAGGCAGGGTGGAGTGGGTGGAGACAAGTGTCAGGGGTGATTTGTGACAGAAGGAGCAGCAAGAGGGAAAGGAAAGGTTTATAAGATGGTAGTGAGACCTGCTATGATGTATGGTTTGGAGACAGTGCTACTAACAAAAGACAGGAGGCCGAGCTGAAGATGCTCAGATTTTCATTGGGAGTGACCAGAATGGACAGGATTAGAAATGAGGACATCAGAGGGACAGCTCAGGCTGAGCGGTTTGGAGACAAAGCTAGCGAGGCAAGGCTGAGATGTTTGGACATGTGCAGAGGAGGGACAAAGGATGTTGAAGCTGCCAGGCAGGAGCAAAAGAGGAAGACCTCAGAGAAGATTCATGGATGTAGTGAAGGAGGACATGCAGAGGGTTGGTATGACAGAGGAGGCTGCTGGGATAGGGTGAAATGGAGGCAGATGATTCGCTGTGGATGAAGAAGAAGAGTGTGTGTTGCGTCTGTCTGTGAGTGTCACCTGTTCTTCAGGTGCTGGACGCTGCCGAGACATCTGAACCTGCCGTTCACCATGATCGCCATCCTCGTACACAGAGCCTCACACTCCTCCATGCTGAAACACACACAGTCAATGCATTTTAATAAGGACACAAAGAGAGGAAGCAGGCTGACGACAACAGTAAAGTGAAGCACCATCGAAGACAAAGAAACTGGCTGAGGGCAGTCTGATGACTGTTTACATTTAATCATTGGCTGAAATAATGATGGTTGTAGATTTCTATAACTGCTTTTATCATTAGTCAAAATGTTCATTACTGATATCAACGAGTGATTTCTTACAAGTGGAAATGCTCATTCTAGCTAGCTACGATTATTCTTACATTATTACAACATGGTTGTGAATTTATGATATCTGTAAATCCGTTTTCAATTGTTGAAATCACATTTTTACACATAAAATATGGATGTAAACACGTCAAAATTGTTTTACAGATATCTTTTAAAATCTCTACTAACTAAATGACTTGCTCTGAGCTCAACTGAGGGCTTACCACAGGACGATTGATAGACCCACAATGAGGGCACATTAACCATAAAACCATCCACCTGCCCTCATGTTTGTCTCTGGCCCTCCGTCCATCTTACCTATGTGAGGTGAGGACGATGGAGCGTCCCTCCTTGATGACGCTGTGGATGCAGTTCCAGAGGGCTCGGCGGGCCTTGGGGTCCATCCCGGTAGTGGGCTCGTCCTGTAACGAGGAGGACAGCCAGGTTGAGGTTGGCCCACAGATGGAGCAAGAAGCAGAGGGTGAAGGTGAGGAGGAGTGGGAGGAGTGGCATCGTACCCACACCTCCTCCACCTGCACCCGACAAACCACCAGCTTTCCTTCTGTGCTTTAAACCTCCCCGTCTTACTCCTTTTCTCCTCAGTAAATAGCAGCAGCTCCTTTAAATCCTCCTCTTGTTACACAACCTCCCCCTACTTCAAAC
>VUQI01033812.1:5382-19785 GCA_015106735.1 Paratilapia polleni | reverse complement strand
ATGCTTAAAATGAACTGGTCTAAGCGAGAGAATGCGATTCTCAACAGTTTATGCGTTCTGGGTGTCTGAAAGTCACTGATGCCTCTCCAGGCGCTGCTTTCAGCAAGGGAAGTGCATTTTGACATATTGTGTGTAATTCCCAAATCCTTAGTCAAAGTCTCTTAAAACAACTTAGTACTTTGGGGCGGCTGTGGCTCAGGAGGTAGAGCGAGTCGTCTACTAATCGGAAGGTCATTGGTTCGATCCCTGGCTCCCCTAGTCTGCATGCCAAAGTATCCTTGGGCAAGATACTGAACCCCACGTTGCCCCCGATGCATTCATCGGAGTGTGAGTGTCTGTGAATGTTAGTAAGCACTTAAGTGTAGATAAAAAAGTGCTGTGTGACTGGGTGAATGTGGCCTGTAGTGTAAAGCGCTTTGAGTACACAGAAACTGAGTAGAAAAGCACTATATAAGTATCAGTCCATTTACCATTTACCATTTACCATTACTTACAGTTGTTAGAGGAGCGAGGTAGAGCTTGTCTCGAAAATCCACCTTAAACACACAGACAATGACAGACATTAAGCTACACTAGTTGACTGTAAGTTAAATCATGTAAATATTCTCTAAATATATATGAGCACCAGATGTCTGCTGATTAGTACAATTTAGTAAGACGTTTAAACAGAAATTTGAATTTTGGAGGAAATCATGGAGGTGAGATATACCTGCTTTTTTTCACACGGGCGCAGCTTGATGACATCAGCATCAGTCAATGGGCCTATAGTCTTCACTGGAGGTTGTTTATCCGGGCTGGCCTGCAGCTAGTCAGAAACGTAAAAAAATACAGGCAATAAACATAAAGCTCAATGACAGACTGGTCAGTGAGAGGGAGGCCTCTGAGTAGAAGGTGTTACCTGTGCTTCAGTAGAAATGAGCTGTTTTTCTCCTCCTGGATCTGCAGATACTTCAGCTGCACAAGAATCACCTGTGTGAGACAAGATAATAATTCATATCACCAAATTTAAATTGGATCAAATTTCACTGTTATAAATGGATTCTTTTATTAAATATCTACGTGTCTGAAAATACAAAATACCTAGTAAATACAGTAAAAGCATGTGTCAGTGTGCAGCAACAAAATGATTTAAGAGCTGTTCAGTGAAACAGATTCATGCAAGTCAACACACGTGCAACTCAAAAGCAAGGAACAGAGTGCATTTGATCCACTAAGACAGGGCGAGTTGGTCAAATCAAAGATCATGTTATTACAAGAAACAGCTGACTAACTCTCAATGTGGCACACTAATGCAAATTTGAAAAAAGCTACATAAAACCTTTGTGGGTGCAGATGTTCATGGTTAAATCTGATAAATCGTCAAGTGATGGGGTACATAGCTGCTACTAGCATAACACACCCAGCTGAAAAAAATTGCTGACCAAACTGTCAGCAGCAGAGTTGCACTATGTGCAATGTAGGCACAAGGTTTTAATAAGGAAGAAAAATGTGTGGGATTTTTTTCCAACTGAAAATATTACAGGAGTGCAAATCTGAATTAGTGGCATACACTCTGTCTCTATTTCTTCCTAAAAAGCATTTGTACAGGTTGCTATAGCAGCATTCTTAAAAAAAAGTAAATTTATTTCTGAAAACCTTTTTCTCTCCTCTTACCGTTCCCTTGCTGTGCTCTTTTATCTTTGCTGTGTGAGAGAGCTTTGAGGTACTCTTCTGACTTTTTGAAGGTCACCAAACGCTTCCTCAGACGATTCTGGAGGTCCTTACTCAAGCTGTTCTTCACCATAGTCCTGCCTTCATAAGCCTTGATGAGATCTGGCTTCTCCATGGACTTGAAGTCAGGTGTAGTGTGCGCCTTGGCAAAGCGGCAGGAGACACCGTAGGCACATTTTCCAAATGTTTCGTAGAGGTAACAGCTCTCCCCGATATCAGCGGGCTTGGAGGCCATGTACTCCACGATGTCATGGTCAAAGTGGCACTTGTCTCCAAAGGGGCACTCCCTGTTCTAAAGGGTTGAACAAAGGCACAACAATAACTATATGGATCAAAATGTACTGCGTGCAGCATTTGTGAATGGCAGGTCGGAGCTTCATACCTGAATGAGTGACAGACAAAGTCGTCTTTCATCATAGGTGGTAGGCTTTGTGTGTGGTCTTGACTTATTCTGTCCCCGAAGACGTTTGCGATCTGGTCTCCCTGCATAATTTCTATCTTCAGGGTTTAGTTTTAGCTTTTTAGTTTCAGGTTCCTCCACAGAAGTCTCCTTCGTCTCATCAACTGTGTCATTTTCTCTGGCCTTGTCTCCTTTTGAGCCCTGGCACTCTGAGTCTATGAACTCATGAAATCTTTCTTTGGTTGTAAGGAATCTGCAAGGAGAAAAAGAGAGAAATGAATTCTCCTGTTTAATCTTTTTTTTAAACAGCAAAAAACAATAAGTGTGTCACTAAACAGGATTTTAGTATGAACCGTATTCACATGGGGACAAAAAGAGAACTTGATGGACAGTTTTTCCACATTGTAACGCACAAATTAAACAGAGGAGCTGGTCACAGCTTGGAAAAATGTAAACACATTATAGACGACGCTGAATAGAAAAAAAAGCCTTAAACCTCTGGAAAAACTGTTCATTTTCTGTTTCACATCGAACTCGTGGGTCATATATTGCAGTATGTTGTTAGCAGCACAAACTGCAAAAACAGTATACAGAGACGATTATAATGTTGTATACAGGGTACAATTAGTGTGCAGTATGAATAAGGTTGAACTGATCATTGTGAACAGGTGCAAGGTGTTCCGTCATTGTTTTTAGTTCTTGTGTCTGGTAGGCAAGTATTACTTTTATTAGTTGTTATATACTTTTGAAATACTTTCAATCTATTGCATTTCTTTGATATTTTCTCTCCCATAGTGTGTCTTTTGTCCTGTCTCCCTGTGTTCTCTTCTGTTTCCCCTCACCCCCAACCAGTCACAGCAGATGGCTGCCTTTCCCTAAGACTGGTTCTGCCGGAGGTTTTACTGGAGCAAAAGTTAAATAAACACTAAATGCCAACAGTTGAGTGTTTCAATAGTCTTTTTGCTGACAGCGTAGTACTACTGGCTTCATCGGACAAAGCAGCAGGCAGGGTGAAAATGGAGGAAGTAAGTCCATACTACTCTGCTCTGAAAAAAATTGGACTCTTCTCACAAGCTGGGAGCTACAAACCCCTGAAAGTCCCATAAGGACATTTTTTTTTATCTCATTTTTTATCTTTTGTACATAACTTATACAGTTTATCCTGTGCAAACAAGATAATTTACTATAAATTCATATGCAACTTCAGATGGAGGCAGCATCAGTAAAGTCAAGAGTCTTGCTTGCGTTGTTTAATGGGTCAGATGGTCTGCTGTCTGCTGTGTCATTTTGTAGACTCATTCACTGGTACATTCTCATTTATTAAGCTATGCTTCCCTTGCTCCCATCTTACTGACTTACATTCATCAAAAACGTCTGGGAAGTTATTGTCTTCAGTCCCCAAACTCATTCCTTCTGTCTGTCCCAAACATTTGCACTGAATTTGGAAATCAGCTGCGAAATGAACTAAAACTTAAGGAGCTGCTCTCATTGAAAGAATTTAAGGTGATTTTAAATGAGCTGGAGGCAGTTTCTTCAGGCTGCTAATGTTCTACCTGAATATTACTACCTGAGACAATGACGTTTATGACGTTTTAGGCTTTACCGGCTCCATTTTGGTTGTTTTTGTATTCTACTCTCTATCGCTTGTACATTTGGTATACTTATTTTGTTTATTTTTCCAGACATTAGTACAATCAACTACTGATTGTACTGATGTCTGTCTTGGCCAGGACAGTCTTGCAAAAGAAAGTTTTAATCTCAGGAGTGATACTATCCTGACTTAATAAAGGTCAAATAAGATAAATACTGTCTTAAACTCTTACTCTTCTTGCACTCATCAGCAGGAATCCTTTGATGTGCTGCTTATGTGCTTTTACAGTCCTCAGTATTCACAGCAAATTATATCTAAGTAATTTCAAAGTATAACACTCAAAGGTTAACATAAAACTTGATGAGCTGAGATGCACACAGCCATTATATGATGGCAGCGGGCATCTAAAGTCATTAGGAACACATGAATTCACGTTGTGCCCACATGGCAAAATTATATACATATGCTGCTCTAAGTGAAGTGGTTGAGCATGAGAAACAGAGGTAGTGCGGTGTTATGTGTGCATAGTGCAGATTGCTACAATGCCACCAACACACACTCACTTTGTCTGGACAGCACTTGATAGCGACTGCAAGTGATTTCCACCTGCGCCCACTCTTTCCACAGTTATTACTGCTTACTTACTCTGGTTTGATGGCAGCTTCACCCTTTGCAGCCACATCTGTCCCCTTCTCAACGGTTTCCTCCGCCGCTGTTTCCATCACACCCTCACTGACTCTTGTCCTGAAACACATCGCCTTTCTGGTCAAACTGCAGCATGCCGCTTTACAGGGCCATTCAGCTCCTTATCCTGCGCGATGAGGAGCTGAATGCGGTTTACGCGCACATTCAATTTGTTCAGGTTCTGGTTTCTTGTAATGTCAATATGACTTCATCAGTCTGTTTCTGTAACTGTACTCCATATTTAAGCTGACTTAACTTTATATTTCCTCCAGCTGACTGTAGCTGAGTTAGCCTACTTACCTATTCACACAGTGAACAGCGGCTTCGCTCCAACCGCGAAGTTAAAAAGAAAACTCTGATTTACAGCGAGCTAAAGCCAAGTCAAAAATTCAACTAAAAAAAACACAGCTTTATACTTCTATCTAAAAACCTAAACATTCACAACCCAGCATCGTGAGCAAACTGTTGTGCAAATGCTTAGAGAGGTCCGTGGTGAACTTGCTGGCCAACATTGGTTCCGCGTGCCTCTGAAAAATCTTCTTCCTCGCCTTTGAAATCCAACACGCAAGTCCATTTCCGCCACCTACTTGGCTAGAGTGTGACTAACTAAAATAAACTAAAAATATACATGAAATGTCTTTATGACTAGTTTTTGTCAATTTGGTCAAATTTGTTATCACAGCCTGCTTGATGTGACTTTGGTGCTTCTGTTTGAGACGTGGGGTGCCTACATGACTGTCAACTGCCTTCAAAAACTGTTGTTTATGTTCTAATATTTACTTTAAATTTACTTTCCAAATATCCTCCATATTATAATATATCTATATATATTTAATATATATATATATAGATTCACATCATGGATGTGCAGCTGAAAAAATCTGCAGCAACTGTGTGATGCTATCATGTCAATATGGACCAAAATCTCTGAGGAATGTTTCCAGCACCTTGTTGAATCTGTGCCATGAAGAATTAAGGCAGTTCTGAAGATAAAAGGGGGTCCAACCCAGTACTAGCAAAGAGCACCTAACAAAGTGGATGGTGAGTATAAATGGAGGTCTTTGTTCCAGGCACTGAATTTAAAAAAATCCCTCTTGCCAGGTCTCAGTTTTAAAATGGCACAAAACTGTCTTCTTTAGTGCTTAAAAACAAACATCAATCACATGAGTAATTACACATTTACATTACTTTAACTATGGATGAGACATTTAGTCAAACGCATTTCCTTTTTTGCAATTCATTTATTTTTTTCTTTTATTTTAAGACTGCATATTCATGTATTGATAAATAAAAACATTTGATATTTGAGCTTAAACAAGGAGAGACATATGCAAAATCAGAGTCATTATATGAGGAGGTAATGTGCTAATAAATTCCTCTTACTCATTGGCTTTAAATATAATTACATAGCTTCAGCTTGTGATTTTTACTATTTAGTGACATTTTAGAGACCAGAAGACATATCAAGGACCTAATGTTTAGTATGGTTATTACAATGTTAGAAAAGAGATCAACCATAAGATCTCAGAACATGAAACCTGATTATTCTTAAGTCAAGATGACGGAAAAGCATCAACCAACATTGTCTAACATCATAAAACAGGCAGCTGCATTCATTCATCCGGTGAGGCAGAAAGTTTCTCTATCTTTGCATCAAACCGCTTTCGACTTGAATCCAGGATATTGATGCCATTCTTCTGGAAGTCATAGCCCACCCTCCGCAGTTCCTCTAGTCGACCTGTAATGTTTTGTGTGCTGTACTCCAAAACTTTGGGCTTTTCCAGTATCTGCTTTATTGTTATTCCTCCCTTTAGGAGACAATCTAGTTTAGTGCTCAGAGTGTCAGGCCCAATGTAGAGAATCATTGGGTAGTTGATGATCAGTTTTTTGACGTCAGCTTCCCAACAGCCAAGCACAGTCATCTTCTGCTCCAGGCTGTTAAAATTCTTTTTCAGGTACTCATTGGAAAGGTCAAGAATTTCTGCACCGTGGCCTTGAAGAAGAGCCAGCAGTTCTGAATCTTTCAACTTAAGAGATACTCTCAGGTTGTCTATGTTTGTCTTGACTCTCTTCGTGCTTCTGATGAGAATGTAGAGGTTTCTTGATATGACCGTTTTTGCAAACTGCTCTGGGTCATTTCCACCGAGCTCTGTACAGATGTCTTCCAGAAACTCCACCATTTGCTTGTTGAGCTCTAAGCTGTTGGAGAACGTCCGCGGCGCTGTGGTCAGCAGTCGGTGAAGGTCTTTGGTGTTTAGTCCTAGTGAGATCAGAAAAGCTATGTTCTTCTCCAAGTTGTCGTTGTCACTAGAGCGGAAGAACGACTCAGGCGAGCGATCCAGGATGCTCACAATTTCTGCGTCCATCTTGAAGATGTTTCTCCACAGCTGCCAGCGTTGTTCCAAGTGTTCAATGGAGCGGGTGATAGCGCGGGGGTAACGGGATATGATGCTGGCAATCACTTTGCGGCTGGCACCTTTTCCTTGCAGGAACTGAGCAAGGCCTTGCTCATTAGTGAAGGTTTTACGAAGCACCCCAGGCTGACGCTGGCGAGCCATCCTCACATCAACTCCCATGAGGTTCAGGTTCTCAAGCAGAGATTCATTCTCTGGGTTCACTGATGGCTTTGGTTCATTACTTCCTGTAACAGCACTGCAGAACCTTCTGTTAAAGCGGGTTGATGCCAAAGGTATTGAAATGAAGGCAAAAAAGCTGTGCTGCAAGGTCACTGATCGATGGAGGGTGAGCGGGGCCCTCGCTCCAGGAACTGCTGTCATTTTTACTGAGGAGGACTGCACTGTAACATCACTGCAACTCAAAGAAGAAAAACAGACATGTTAATATACAGTGATGTGAAAAAGAAAGTCTTCATGGATACAGTCCTGTCAAACACTGAGTACACCCTGTGATTCAGTAGCTTGTAGAGCCACCTTTAGCAGCAACAACTTCAAGTTTTCTGTTTGACTTTATCAGTTTCTCACACTGTTGTGGAGGAATTTTGGCCCACTCTTCTTTACAACGTTGCTTCAGTTCATTGAGGTTTGTAGGCATTGGTTTATACACAGCACTCTTAAGGTCCCACCACAGCATTTCAATCAGGTTGAGGTCTGGACTTTGACTGGCTCATTGCAACACCTTGTTCTTATCTTTTTCAGCCATTCTGTTGTAGATTTGCTTGGGATCATTTTCCTGTTGCACGACCCGATTTCAGCCAAACTATAGCTGTCGGACAGATGGCCTCACTTTTGACTCTAGAATACTTTGGTATACAGAGGAGTTCATGGTCAACTCAATGACTACAAGGTGCCCAGGTTCTGTTGCTGCAAAACAAGCCCAAATCATCACCCCTCCACCACCGTGCTAACAGTTGGTATGGGCTGTTTGTGCTGATATGCTGTGTTTGGTTTTCTCCAAATGTGGTGCTGTGTGCTGTGCATTATGGCCAAATATCTCCACTTTGGTCTCGTCTGTCCAAAGGACATTGTTCCAGAAGTCTTGTGGTTTGTTCAGATGCAACTTTGCACAGTCTGACCTTGGGATGAATTTGCTGTGGTATCCACTCGTGGGAAGATTGTGGTAACACAAACCTGTATGCCCCAGTCCAGCAAACACTGTTTTAGAGGTGCTCACACTTGCTGATGATCAGTTAATCAAGTGCATTTGATTAGCAGCACCTGACTGCTACTTGCCCTCTGAATTCCTATGGAAGCAATAAGGGTGTACTTAGTTTTTCACAGGACTGTATAGAGTCCTGTGAAAACGTTTGCTGAATAAAAACACTGAAATGTAAACAAAGAAAAAAAATGAAATGTAAAGAAGAGTTTTCAGAGCCACTTGGCCATAAAAGATGCAGACAGGTAACTGGTGAGTTAGAAGGAGTTATATGTTGATGTATCACTTAAATAAAAGCACAGTAAGTATCACATAATATCAGTAAGATGTGCTTTACAGAATTTCAGAGTTTGGTAAATTTTATTTTTGGATATGTTAACTTACAGATAGGTTATGCTTTACTGTAAGTATTAAGACAATAACGTGTGTGCAGCATGTCAGTCTTGTGTTCTTTATTGATCTGATTTTCTGAATCTGCATGATTAAGTCCCAGTACTTTAGTTCCAATAATAGCTCCGACTTTAAACCAGCTGTGACATCGCAAACAAGTCTTCTTAAATTTACTTGTATGTGCATTACTTGTTACTAGTTATTTTCTAAGTATTTACTACATACGGTGCGACTAACATGAACATAAAATCTCTCTGTACTTTTGAAACGTTACTTTCATTATTCACCCAACGTTACTTTCATTAGTCATTCAGGAGCTTTTATTCGCTCCCGAATGACTAAATGTGGAGTCATGTCAGAACACAGTTACTGTTTCACAGTGTACAATATCTTATCAGTGTATTAATCTTCTAAGCCCTAATCTGCTTATAGAAATATTAAAAACATACCAAAGGGGAACACATGATTTCTCTCGTTCCAGTGAATTAGTTTGACATCCAAACCCAAGGCAACGTGAACTCGAAAAACTCTCGCGAGATTTTTCTTCTTCTTAATGTTTATTGGCGGTTGGCAAACAACGAAATAATGCAATACTGCCACAACTGGTATGGAGTTTGGACCAAACAAATCCCTTCATATCCTTTCAAACTAATTCGTTTTTCTTGGATAATGAAATATGGCCTGATAACGTTCATTGCTTTAGTTATTTTGCAGTATAGTGATAGGATTCAGTTTAACTTTCATTTTTCTGAGGTTTTGTATCAGCCGCCTTCTTTCAGCCTCATATTTCTGACATGCTATGGTTTCATCTTGCCCACAGTAATCACATTTTCCCGTGCAGTGTTCTTCTAATTAGTTTAAACTCGTGTGTTCAATCTGAGTCTTACCTGCAGTTCATTCCTGTACTTCTCATTTTTCCTAATGTCCTTAGAATTTTATAAAACCATCGCCCTTGCTTTTCTATTGATTTTAAACCACTAGATGGAAGCAAAGGTTTTATATTTGAACTCATAGGATGTGCTCGTAAGACTATGCACCACTCAACCACAACATTAAAACCAGTGACAGGTGAAGTGAATAACGTCACAGTGCAATATTCTCCTAGGAAACCTTGGTTTCTGGCATTTATGTACCACACACCCAATCACTGTTGCAGAACAGGCACACCCACATGGCAACAGAGCCCCAGAGTAGCATTAGATCCCCCCAGCATGGCTACACCACAAAAACTGCTCACGAGTTGAGGAATTCCAGAACCCAAGGAGTTAACCTGGTCTCCAAACTCCCCAGATTCCCATCCGAACAAGGAGCAACCCTGATCCAAGAGGCCCCACCTTACAGCCCACAGGACTCAAAGGATCTGCTGCCAACATCCTAGTGCCAGACACCACAAGATACCCAGTAGTCCCATGTCCATCAGAGCTGTTCTGGCAGCACAAGGGGAGGGGGATCTAAACAATAGTAGAGAGATGGTTTTAATGTTGTGTGTGATTGGTGCAAGGGTGGTAAGCAGGATTTATGAAAAGCTGAGGCCATTAGCTCAATTTCATCCAGTTGCATTCCTTGGGTAACAGAAGTATCTGTCAGTGTTTTTTAATACCAATTTTCATTAATTTTATTTATTTAAATAATTTTAATTCAAGTGATGTGTAAATTAATTTACTCTGCTCCTTGAATAATTTGCCTACCATCAGTCAAATGACCTTCAAAAAATCACAATGTATAGTTGTGTGTACATAGAGAATTTTTCTCTTCTTTAGTTGGCTGAAACCTTGAATTTTTCATAAACATTTTAAAGGACATCTCCATGGAGATGACCCTGAATAAGTGCTTTTCTGCTTTGCACATACTGTACATTGAAGCCCCCAGAGAGTAATCACTTTTTTCAGTAATCCAGGAAGCTTCAATTACATAATAAAAACACAGCATTACAGAGGACTGGACTGCTGTTACAGGTATTAATAGTTAATTTTGTCTCAGCTCGCTTATGCTCTTGTACAAGCTACAAGAGGACATGTACCATGTGTTGTGGCTTACAGCCTGGCACTGACAGGCCTACTGACCCAGTGCCTCTCTTTGCTGATGAGTCCCCCCACTCATGAATATTTTAATGCAGCACACTGATATTGTTATTATGCAAATAGACATTCACTCTGCTGCTCTAAGACTGAAGTGAGCTCCATCACAACAGCTGGACAGAGTCTTGATTCAAATTTGTCTCACTCATCCGCAGGTCACAGTTACATTTCCATTTACACACCTACATTTTTCATAAACTTCTCCAAAGCATTTTAAGGACTCTTATGATCTATGAGTCTGCCTTTTAATCAGTTGTAATCAAAGAAAAATGGCGAAGAGAGTTCATAAGACAGCATAAATTGTACAAATACTGAATTTGATTTGAAACAGGGACATTCACACGTTACTTTGCTGCCAGTTTTCTTGATACACTTAACTAAACTTAATGGAGGGTAACAAAGTTATTTAGTTCTGTGGCATCCTAAACAGTTGGCTGATGCTACATAGGGGATTACAATATGCCAGATTTCTTAAACATAAAAATACATCACACATGATTTGGTAGTACATACAGAAAAGTGAAAAAGAAAGTTTTCACAGGACTCTGTGCAGTCCACTCTTACAACTTCCATAGGAATTCAGAGGTGCAGACAGGTGCTGCTGATCAAATGCACTTGATTAATTGATCATCAGCAAGTGTGAGCACCTCTATAAAAGCAGACACTTTGGCAGTTTGCTGGTCTGCACCATTCAGGTGTGTGTTAACACAATGCCACAATCTTCCCAGGAGTGGATGTCACAGCAAATTCACTCCAAGGTCAGACTGCACAATGCTTAGAGGAACTGCAAAAAAACCAAGAGCTACATCTCGGACTCTACGGGTCTCAGTTAGCATGTTAAATGTTAAAGTTCATGACAGTAAAATTCATGCATCAGGACAATGATCCCAAGCACAGCAGCAAATCTACAACAGAATGGCTGAAAAAGAAAAGAAACAAGGTGCTGCAATGGTCCAGTCAAAGTCCAGACCTCAACTTGATTGAAATGCTGTGGTGGGACCTTAAGAGTGCTGTGCATAAACGAATGCCTATAAACCTCAATGAACTGAAGTGATCCTGTAAAGAAGAGTGGGACAAGATTCTTCCACAATGATGTGAGAGACCGATAAAGTCAAACAGAAAATGATTACTTCAGGTTATTGCTGCTAAAGGTGGTTTTACAAGCTAATGAATCATGGGGTGTACTTAGTTACTTTTTCACACGACTGTATATATAAATTAATGAATGTATGAATTAATTAATGAAAGTTACAACATTATATATTCATCTCTATATTCTCCGAAATATCAAATTTATTGTTAAATGTTCAGATAAGTTGCCTACCAAATAGCAGAAAAAACATCATAATTTTTCCAAACCTTACTATCTTCCAGGCTTTCACCAAGTGATTGGCTAATTCTAATATTTAATTTTCACTGAGATGGCCCAGTACAGTCCCTGCAATATTTTAGCCTCCTGAGACCAAAGCTGTTGTTTGAGATGCATTTTTAATTTCTGCTACACAGTAAAAAAGAAAAATCCAGTACAGTGTATTGCTTTAAAATGAAAGAATTTTCTGTATTAATTTTTTGCAGATGTTTTTCTGTATTTTTTAACCACACACAGAATTTTACCATTTACCATTTTTTTTTACAGTGTAGCTATTTGTGTTTAGTTGGACATGATAACTGTATAAACTTCTTAATTCTTCGTTAATTCTTCGTTAATTTGTTACATAGTTGTTACATTTTTTTTTTTTTTTTTTTAAAGTATGTCCTCATAGGGGGACCATGGGTTTATTGTACAGCATAACACAATAAAGTCAACAATGCTTAACAAAGTATAAAACACTGCTGTGCAGAATAAGGTACAGAAAAGCCAAAATGTAATTTCCCCATTTGAGGACGCAGGTTCTCAGGAGGTTAAACTATACCATATTTCTGGGGTGTAAACATACTTTAATTAAAAAAATAAAAAAATAGTATTGGACATGAGGAAAATTTAGATTGCTTAAGGGTGTTTTTAATAAAAAGTATTGTAAGACAGCTGGTTTAAAGTGATTTTGTTTTACTCTTCTACATCTAAATTTTTTTTTTTAATAATTTAAATTCTAATATTCTTTATTTATCGCCTTCTGACTTTCTTGAAAAATAAATTTATGAATATAGCATGCATGCTGTTGTGTTTTTTAGTATTACACGAAATCCTGTCCTGCTCCATTTGGTGGGCTCGTCTTGGTAAAGTCACTTGGGTAACTGTAGACATCATATACTCCCAGAGTGAATCAATAATTCAAAAACTGACGAAACTTTCAAATGCTCAGCAGTTCCTGCAGACGCTATTGCACAAACAGCGAGTGTTCACAGGTGAGATCACGTTAGTGAGAATGTCCAAAAGAAGATGGGTGGAATTCAAAATCTGCCAGACTATAAGCTGTTCAGCTCCCGTCAGTCGAAGACACAGAGCATCTTCTCCTGCTGCTGCTGCTGCCACTGCTACTGCTGGTATGTTTTTAGGAAGCAGAAGGAAAACCTTTATATTTTGATCACTCTAGAAAAATATTTTAATTTGATGTTTGAAATCAGTAGGTAAAACTGAGGTAAAACACATAGGATATTTGTTTTAAGCTGGACTGTTTGAAGTGGTAAATAAAAAAGGGATTACTTACTGCTCCGCCAGAACAATATTCTCTGGAAGAATTATAGAAAATGTAACAGCACAACTACATAATCAAACAGCATATGAAATATTAAAATTGGCTGAAAATTTAGTGGTAATAAATGTCTTACACCTGCAGGTTGGGGCATGTGCTGGGAAATACTGAGTTAAAATAGAGGAATAAGGCTTATCATAAACACATACATTAAATAAACCTGTAAAGAGTAATCTCCACATTTCTAAAATCCCAGCAAAGGCCCAAATGATCAAAAAACCCTCTTTGAATTGCTACCCACATCTCCCATTAGCTCACTGGTGAATGAATGGAGAATGAAACTGAAGCAAGAAGATTATTCAGTCTGACTACCAAGACACAAACTTGTCGCTGATTTATTCTGTAGAAAATGTCAGAAAAAGATAAAAGGCAAGCCTTCAGTTTACCAAAAATATGCTGCTTTAATTAAATGTAAACTATTTTAAGACTGAAGATCAATCCCGCATGGAGTCTGTGAGTAAAATACTGCCCATCCTGTTCTTTATCGTCCCCATCTGTCCTAGAAACCGATGCCAGTCTCTCGTATTACCTGCAGTCCCATTCAGCCAAGACAGCTCACGTGTTTCCTCTTTAACATATCACAGTACTCTTGGTAATGTAGCCCAATCAAATGTCATGCTGCAGAATATGAGGTGACGGCTGGAGCCTTTATTAGCAGAAAACATCTTTGATATGAAAATATTTCGTGTTTGAAAAAGAAAACTCTCAACTGGGACAGCTCTGGCAACCTCTCCTCCCGTTACCATAGAAACTGAGCAGACGTTACAAGCAGACTTCAGACTGCAAAGAATAAAGGGAAATTTATGACATTATAGTCAGCTATATGACATTATTAATGATTAGTATAAAACTAATTATTATTACAAAAAAAGGTCTTTACATTGTGATATATGAGGGATTCTGCCTTTGGTGTAAGGGCTCTACAAGCTCACAAATTTCTTTCAAACCTCAGAGATCGAGGAAAAAAAAGAAATCCATAAATAACAAAGACATATGGTTTGCTTGAATTTAAAGCAGTCAACAACTGCTTTATAACCACCCTCAGTGGCAGACTGCAACTAAATATATTTACTGAAGTATTCACGTGGGTACAAGTAGAGATACATGTACTTCATTTTGACAGCACCTGCTTCAGTTACTTTATCAGCTAAGGTATTTTGTAGAAGAAATATTTTAAGCTATTGATATATATCAAACTACCTAATAGGGGCATTTCCAGTATTTTTTAAAGGGGGGGGGGGCTAC
>VUQI01033806.1:0-13909 GCA_015106735.1 Paratilapia polleni | reverse complement strand
AACAACCAGGCGAAACACAAATCTGAGCTCTGTTACTGCTGTATGACCAAAGGGAATGTGAAGGAGCATTGCTTCAGATTACAGGACCTCCACAATCACCTGACCTTAACCCTAAAATGACTTGGACCCCAAATTGAAGGAAGAGCAGCCACCAACTGATCAGCTTTACTCAGTCTGTTGCCTTCAGTAATGTACTACAGTGTAGCAATAGTAAAAAGGATTCTGTATGTCTTTTTTGACATACAGTCGTGGTAAAAAGAAAGTGTACCCTCTGTCAGTTCTAAGATTTTACATATCAGAATATAATAAAAATAATCTGGTCCGGAGCATGTCTTAGAAATAGGTAAATACAACTTCAGATGAATTGCAAAACATATACCATGTCACTATTTTTTTTAACATAAACTAAGCCAAAATGCAGAAGCAATACCCTTACTGCTTCCATAGGAATTAAGAGGGTAAGTAGCAGCCAGGTGCTGCTAATCAAATGCACTTGATTAATTGATCATCAGCAATTCAGGTGTGTGTTAACACAATGCCAAGGAGGAAAGACATCAGCAATGACCATACAGAAGCAACTGTTGCTTCCCATCAGTCTGGGAAGGGTTAGATCTCCATTTCCAAACAATATGAAGTCCGTCATTCTACAGTGAGAAAGATTAATTCACAAGTGGTTAACATTCAACACAGTTGTCAGTCTTCACGGAAGCAAATGTCCCAGCAAATTCACCCCAAGGTCAGATCGTGCAATGCTCAGAGAAATTGCAAAAAACCCAAGAGCTACATCTCAGACTATACACACCTCAGTTGCCATGTTAAATGTCAAAGTTCATGACAGTATGGCTAGCAAAAAACAAGTATGGCTCTCTCTTGAAAGAACATGGGAGCAAGGCTTTAGAATTGAAAGAGGGTGTACTTTCTTTTTACCGTGACTGTAGCTAGAGTAGTAAAAAAAACAAAAAAACAAAAACAAAATCTGTTTCTGCTTTTGGTAAACAAATGAAAATTCTGACTAAAAATAGCCATTGGCCATATCCACTGTTAAAAAAGCAGACACTGTTTTCACATGAAGCAGAGGTAGCACTGGACATATGGCTCATTTCTCAAGCTAATTCCTCAAGATTTCACACAGCTTTGTTTATATGCAGTAGTCTTTTATATTGCATAATATCTTCAGTAACATTGATGGACTGGCAGAGTCTATGTGGAGTATGCATATTTACACTCCCTCGGGAAAGTCACTGACTTTAGGAATTTAAAAAAGTGAGAATTAAATGTATCCTACCTTTAGTAAATGTAACTCTATTTAAAATATTAACATATTCACAAGTATATGAGTTTGTTATATGTAACATTCTGCATGTTTAAATGTGATATGCATATTGTTCTTTAAAGAGACTCTGTTATACAGTCTACCTCATTTCCATTTCTGTGA
The DNA here is from genome assembly GCA_015106735.1 of Paratilapia polleni. Taxonomy (NCBI): domain Eukaryota; kingdom Metazoa; phylum Chordata; class Actinopteri; order Cichliformes; family Cichlidae; genus Paratilapia; species Paratilapia polleni. Next base: position 12,474 of record VUQI01033806.1, on the reverse strand, counting down.
GAATCTGCTGCTAAAAGACTCCAGGCTGTACTCGCTCTGTGAGCTGACCTTGTGTTTACAGCATTGTTTACGTAGCTCAAAAACCCAAACTTGTCAGAAACAACAAAAAACAACAACTGCAGCAAGCCTCAGTGGCAATTAACATTAGAGTGCCCAGAGATCATGCTGCCATGGCACAATAAAAGGGAAATTACATCATAAACATTCTGATTTAATTGAGCATGCTTGTGTGTGTGTGTTTCTGCAACTGAATATGTCTGTTGCACACAGTTGCCGTTGCTGTTCTGCGTGTGTTCGTATGTGTTTGGGGTGTAGGTATTCCCTGGAGGGGCCTAATCAGACAAACAAGGCTTGTCTCACTTGTGGTCTCTACGCTTTGATTCCACAACTGAATCAAACGAGTGCTTGATAACCACAAACACACGTGCAAAAAACCACGAGTACACCCATATACTGTGGAATGAATGCCTAAAATCCAACACTGATTCTAAATTCAAGATTTTGCCTCACATTTTCCTTGTATTTCACTGTAAATGTGAACCTTATTGTGGCACTACAGAAAAAGCCATGAGATCACCCAAGTCTGTAGTATCATCTTCTAAAGATGCTGAATGTCTGCACAGTCTGCATAAATTTGTACGGCTTTGACAGAAAATAGTTAGCATGTCTACAAACTTTGGTTCATTACAAAAACCTCTTTATTCACACTGAATAAGGTGTTTTTTTTTTGCTTGGCCCCTTTTTGTCCAGATTGTACTGTCACAGTTCAGGAAACAGAATGCCCAAATACATGACCCATGAGGCAGGTTGAAAAAGGAAAAAACAAGCTTTACTTAAACCAGGCAAACAAATGCGGGAATCCAGGATGTAGGCAAAGGTACGACACCCAAGCAAGGTATGAGCTGAGAAGGAAAATGCTGGAAAGTTATGACATGAAACAACACAAACAAACAAAATTTAAAAAAAAAAAACCCACCAAGCAGGAAGCAAAACAAACATGGATACATTAGGTAAGTGATTTCAAAATAAAGCAGTAAATACTACCACAGAACAACAATAATAACAATAATAATAGTGCATGAAAAAAATGATACAATATTTTGAATTTGTACATCAACTGTCTATTGGAGCCCAGTTTGTCATGGTATTTACCATAAAGCAATAGTCCATAATTTGGGGATTTTGGGGGGCCTTCTTTTCAATGTGAGCTTGCCTGGCAACCAGCCAAAATTACAAGAAGTCAATGCATAAAACTCTATAACATGACATATTTTTACACACTGAATTTTGTGCAAACAATTAAAATATAATGTGTTAATTAGTGAGGTTCAGAGTTGCTGCTAGGTAAGATTTAGTTATATCTTGACAGAGCCAGGTCAGTTGTTTCTCTTTGCCTTTAGTCTCTAGCTTACTAGTTGCTGGTGGCAGCATATTTAGTGGACAGATTTTTTTCCTCTAAGTCTTTATAAGAACCTGTGGCAATGGTACTTTATGTTATGGGTAGTGGAAAAGGTACTAGACATGAAATTTCAGATGCAATGTTTGATTCAGTGGGACAAAACAAAATTGATCTCTGAGTCAAGGGCTGTGCTCTCTCTCCTTACTCTTGCTGCCTTGCCTGTTCAGCTTCTTCCCTTCAGCTTCTCTGTGTCTTCCTAACTCTGCTGCAAATTATCCTTCCTAAACTGTTTTTCTCCTTGCCTCTCCATTCTTCGCTCCATTCCTTATCTCAATTTCACTCCATTCCAAATTCTTCCTTATTCATATCTCAATTTTCTTCCTCCTCACCTTTTACTGTTCTCAACCATCCCTACTCGCCACTCTTATATCTCCACGCATCTAACTATATCTTTCTCCCCTGCCTCACCTCTCCTTAGCCATCCTCTTCTCTTTTTTTCTTCAGACAGAAAGCCAATTGGAGCTGTCTAAACAAATGAGAGGTGTCTGAGATCATTTAAACAGCCATAAATAACATCAAGAGAGGAGGCAGACGATGAGTGGACCCCACTACTGAACACACAGACACACACAAAATTGCACATACTGGCACGCATACATAGAGACACACACACTCTTAAGTGGACCCCATTACTAATTTGTCTGATAGCGTGTTAGGGGAAGATAAGAGCAAAGGCAGGAATCTGGCCTGCCTGGGATGCATTAGCTCGCCTTGTAGTGTTTTCATCAGTCAGGCTATGGGAGCACAGCGCATTGTTTGCTAATTTGCCTTTTGCAGCTATTGTTTGGAATGCTAGAGATGGAGGTAATGGGTTTTTGTCTGTGTGCACCTGAAATAGTGAGAGTTTATACCAGAGTCTTGATAGAGAAATCATTCCAGGTAATGGGGCTCTAAAAGAATGAGTCATGCCCTTTGTGTTGAGTTAATGCCATGTTGCTTGCAGTGGTCTGAAATGTACAAATATGAAGCCCACACATCACAAGCCAGCGAAGTAAGAGAAGAGTTGGATCTTAATTCATTAAGCTTGTCCACGTCTTGAAAAGAAGAAGACGAATGGTGATTTTGTTCTGTCAGTCCCTGGCAAGTGTCCACTCTCCTGGTTTCTGACAGCTCTCTGCCAAGTAGGACATTAAATAATAAGCTTCCTCCTTCTTCAATCTGTCTGTCTGTCTGTCTCTTATGCTCACTTTCCCTCGCCCATGTCTATCTCTGAATGAGTGTATCTGTGTACTTTGTCTGACTTACTAAGTGTCTTTTCTGTTATAAATATTTAGCTAGGAACAACACACTGGCAGCTCTGTGAGGAGTAAAACATACGCCTGCACATGCTCACACATGCGCGCGCACGTGCACGCACGCACACACACACACACACACACACACAGTGTTTCTCCGCCAGTAGCCTCTTAAATACTACAGAGTTGGCACTTGTTATAAGCCTCTGCACATCAGGCCAAATCCATTTTAGGAGTGCCAATTTCATTCTTGGGATGTTAAGCATCTACACCGCAAGGTCAAAGCATTCCAATGAAAGCCCATCTCGCTCTGTTGCAGAATTAGATGAAAATGAATGTTATTTCTTCTGTTGAAATAGCCATCATGTTTCACTGGTTCCCACACAGTGGGCTGGCATATACTAATATATTGAGTAAATATTCATATGGCATGACACTGGTGGTGCATAGAGCAGGAATTTTAATACAATTTGGGGTTCCTGTGTCATGTTATCTTAGGAATTATATTTGCACAGATATGTGCAAGGATCATATTGGCATACACTGTGTATGTATGCTTTTGCTGCTATGTGTCTGTGGTATTTTAGTTGGCAGTGTTTTAGTTTACACATAGATGTCACACACTAACAGTGCCAGAAGGTGCAGTGGGTGTGGGGATGTGGGTGTTTTGTTTTATATATACCAGCTTTGAACTCTCTGATTATGCTTATGATGTTGTGTGTGACAGGTTGCCTCTGGAGGTGCTATAGAGCACAAAGGGGCCCTGGAGACATAGCCTGTGCATTGACAGGGGGTGGGAGGTGGGCTTGAGGGATTTAAGTTATTTTGCTACATTTCTGTGGTCTCTGTTTACTTTTGGTGAATAGTTTTGTGCCAAAATCAGTCTTCAGCCTCTCACACCGACATATCAAGTAGAGGACAAGGGTCATAAAGAAGACATTAGTTTTTTTTCATGGGGTAAAATACAGTAAAATGGTGGGAACCTCAATATGTTTACATTTCGATTTAAGTTCCACAGAATATTAATTTAGATCCGTACATGATTATTAATAGCAATGCAATGATGCACATTTGTCCAATGAATCATATTCTACCTCACATGCACAGGATTGCATTTTTAGGGTAAAAAAGGGTATTTTGTGAGTTTTCTAGGTGGCCTAGGGGTTAAGGCGCCACCCATTATCTGCACCTTCCTCAGTTTGTGATTTCTCCTGTCATCTCTCTGCTGTAAAGAAAAAGAAAAACACATGTCCTGCAGTGATTCAACAATCATTTGAAAGAAAATATTTTATGAATTTGTTACTCACTGGGACTGTACTTGTCATAACAGGTTTCTGGAATTGACAAGTGACCCAAAAACATCTAGGGGCACTATACTGAAGATGTCTGGAGTTTACATCGCACTAGTTTACGGACCAAAACCAAGATACTAAAACGTAGTAGGGCACCGATGAGTACTTCAAAAAATTGTGTGGCTGAAAAATAAATAATCAATATCAAGCATCACTTCTAATAGAAATATAAATGAATGGATGCAACTTCTTTTCATCTTTCCAAGTTCACCTTTGAGCAAGTGTTTTGATGTAATGATAAACAATATCGACTTGTCACTATCTTACTAAATAAAACCACTCTAGCAAAGGTAGACATTAAAACTTTTTGTGTGCCCTCACAGCATCCAAAGAATTAGAAGCACACAAAAGACACCAAAAAAGCTGGTAATAAGTATTGATTTGATTTGGTGAAGGTTGGAGAAAGGATCCTAGAGGGCATCTGCATCAAAGATGTGCCTTCAGACAACTCTTGGCTGCCATCCACTGTTCTTTCTGAACGCCATGCCAGAACCTCCAGAGATTTAGTGGCTATACTTTGAATTTGAATTTACAAATGGAGTAGGAAGAGGGATGTGGACAAGTAGCTGGGTCTTATCTTAAAACCAGTCTTAAGAAGCACTGCATAACAGAGCAGTACTTAACATTTTCTCTATTTTTCCACTTTAAAATCCTTGTGACTGAAAAGCAGATTTATGCAGACATAAACACAGACAACTACACAACTCAAGTGTTTGGATATCTTCTTAGACAAACTTGTTTTTGTCCTTTAATTCCTTAATAAAGACACAGTTGGTAATACGATTTCGGATGGACTGACAATCTTCTTGGGATTACCTCAGCACAATCTGAAAATTTCATTCTGTTACTACATACATTTTCATTTCTATGGCATAATGATTAGGGTTTTGATTATAAATCAGATGAATAGAGAGATGAAAGGTGGCAGAGACCAGTGAACAATAGATGGATGATCAGTAGGGACTAGAAAGGAGAGAGCAGCAGTGAGAAAAGAGATGAGTAGACAAAGAAAAGGGGATTAAAACATCCTAGAACCCTTTGAAGCTTCAGGTCTTCAGCTACCTCTCCTGTTTGGCCCACTTCTCTCCTATCTCCCCCACGGTCATCCAACTCTGCTCTCTGTGTATTGTTGGGGAGCAACGTGGAGAGAGAAGATGAGGGGCAATGTGATAATGCAATCATCTCTTCAGCTTCTAAGTAGCTTTTGGCCCTGAGGTTCTTAGTTCTCTATTCGTTTTCACCCTAATGGTGCCTTCCTCTTCTTTCTCTCTTCTGCCTTTTCCCTCTTCATCTCCATCTCCCTCAGCCCCCTTTTTTTCTCCATGTTTCTCATCTCTCATTCTTGAATTCTCCCTTCCTTTCAGCTATGCTTACCCATTCTGCTTTCAGTCTCGCCTTCTTCCGCCTCCTCCCTTTCTATTTCCTTTCATTTCTGCATAGCCCTCGTCTGATGCTTCCCCTCTTTCTCTTCAATCTCACCCCCTTTCTTCTCTCTAGCCTGTCCTCTTAATTCTCTCTCCCTGCTCATCATGGGGACAGTAAATCTCTTGGTGGTTGGAGCACAGAGCCACAGAGCTCTTTGATCGTTTTGCAGAGAACCGACACTCTGACTGCCATTCTGGACGGAGCTCTGTCTGGTGTCTGCTCTAGCGGATGCTCAGGGAGGAGTGTTCAGTTCTCATACACAATTGGGTTCTCGCTTCCAAGAAATACACACACACACACACACACACACACACACACACACACACACACACACAAATCCAGGCAAATGCTGTCTTCTGTGTAATTAAATTCCACGAGGACTATAAGAATGAGTTTATGATACAACCAAACCAAATGTCTTAAATTTGCCCTTCATGAGATTCTTTACCCACCTACAACCTCTTTTATCTTTCCTTTCTCCTCTGCCATTCACACTGAATGCTTTATGGATCCCTTTATCCAAAATATGCTGTTTAATCTGGTGAAATGAGAAATTATCATCAAACAAGAAATATGGACTTATGAATACTGATTTAGCATGTGCTGTTCCCTTGCAATGACTTGAAATGTAATGAAATGATTCAGTCGTTTATAATGCATGAGTGCACGGCTTGTAATCAAAGGAAATTGTGTTGTTCACTTGCTGGGGAAAATGAAATAATGATGATGTTCTTCAAAATGAATGCTTTGTGGGATTTAAATTCAGTAACAGTGAGTTAGGTGAACTAATCTCATTGCATGTAATATGTGATTTAGCTTCGAGACAGTGGGAAAATATATCTACATTTTGCAAGTACAATAAGTGACTCAACAGCATACTGGAGAAAAGAAACAAAAGGTGAAATAATTCAAACATATCACTCTATGATGCATTGGCATTTTGTTCGCCTTGTTGTTATTCTTCTTTTACAAAGTCTCCACAGGCAGCATTTTTGTTTGTGAGACATTAAAAGGGCTTTTGGAAAATCAGAAAACAAACAGAAGCCTCTCAAATGTCATTTCATTTTTCTTCCTAATGTGAGCTGCAAGTCTTAAATATTAATACTATATTCCTCATGTTCTTCTTATGCTAATGGAAAAGAAAGAATATACAAAGGACAGAACAATCCCTCATCTTTGAGTAGGCTAAACTATCTTTTAATAACTGCTGTCAAAGGATTCATCTGAAGTGACAAAATGCAAGTTAAATAAATCACATTCCATCTGATATCATTATCACATTTATTCATGACTGTGGTATTTATTTGGGGATATAAAAATCCATTTGTATTTACCACTTTGTCTCAGTTGTCAGATGTGGGGAAACAATATGAACGTTTAATAAAGGCTCGAATCCCCTAAATCCCTCTGCCTTTATCTGGCATTTGATTCAATACGCTCATTATGACAGCATTTAACATGCGACAAAGCCCCCAACCCACCACCCCTTAGACACACACACACAGGCACACGCACAGACAGACACACAAGCACACACACCAATTTCAGTGTTGTTCTCTGTTTAGAAACAAGAGCACTGTATGAAAATGCATCTTAAGAAAGCTCCACACACACGCTCACGCACACCCCACCCTGTCGTTTGGTTAAGCCTGTGGAATTGATGTGCCCCTAAGCTTGTTTTTTTTTGTTTTTTTTGTTTTTTTTTCATGCATTATGCCCCAAGGAGAGAGCTTCTGAATGGTGGTGGCTGCCACTCACTACAGTATAAGCTTGGGATCAGACTGCAGAGGTAAACACAGACACACGCATAAAAACACACACCTACAGGGTGAATGAGACAAAAATTTAAGAGCACAAATGCACAATTTCGGTGAGGAAACACATTTTGGGGGCAACACATTGTGTTACACACACACACACAATCCTTCCCTCTCTTATTTCTTTCTCTCTATCTCACATATAAACACTCACCTCTAAGCTAAGGGATGAAACCTGCACAGTGTGTCTCTGCCTCATGCTGGCTTAGCCACAGAGCTGAAGAACAGTGAGGGGATAGAAAGTGGAGATGAAGACATATGACAGAAAAGCTCTGTAAACAAGACACACACAAAGACAAGTTCTTACAAACACATACACACAGCACACACACACCCACTCATGCAGGGGCTTCACTATCGTCTCGTCTCTCCCTTTTGCTCAGCTACAGTAAGGTGTGGCGCTTTGTGTCAGACTGGGTGTCCCTTGCCATGTTTATGTCTCTCTCCTGTCCTGTGTTAGGCACTACAGGGGCTGCTTGATGTCAGTTTACTGTGAAGCAGTGACGGCTGGGTGAAGGGCTGACTGGGCCTCTCTGTGGGAGGCTTTGGCTTGTCTTTTAAGATGCTGCTAAACCTTTCAGACCTACAGTACCTACACCACACTGCTTGCTGTGCTGGTAGAGGCAGCTAAGTGCTGACTTTGGGGTGTGGTACATCTCCCTGTTTGTCGGTGAGTGTTCAGTGCTTGTGTCTTTATTCTGATTGTACAGAACACAAAAACACAAGCAAAGTGCGGCATGTAGGAAAACGCCTATAGAGCGAAACGTACAGTTTATAGTATAGAATACAATTTTACTGTCTGCTGTCATACTACACCACAAGCTTAAATGTAAGCAAATACTAAATCAAGTATTAATGATATGCAAACAAGTCCTTCATTACAATGCCTAAACAATCACTAGATCAGATAAATTAGGTCAAACACAACAAATTATAACTAATAAACTGTATGTTACTCCTGGAATAAGTAGTAAATATGAGTAAATATGATGATTCCTATTCTGCAGGGTGCTGGATGTGCTATAAACAACTTAGTAGTTACTTTTATTTAATGTGGTCATATCCACTGACCCCAAGATTCTGATCGTCTGTTTAAACTCAAAACAAGATGTTCCTTTGCATTAAAATAAAGTATCATGTTGACCATGGCACATCTTTCAGTACTGAATGTTTTGGCATGATTTACATTAATCTAATATGATAAAAAAAAAAAATTAATTAATCAGAGAAATCACCTTCATAAAGGGTTATCCATTACATGTTGTTCTCTTGATTCTCTTGATTTTTTTCCCTGTATTGTCCTATTAAAATAAAAATAAATTAAAACGAAATACATTTAAATATATATATATATATATATGGACAGCATGGTGTCGTGGTGGTTAGCACTGTTGCCTCATAGCAAGAAGGTCCTGAGTTCGAATCCACCATCTGGCTGGGGCCTTTTTCTGTGGAGTTTGCATGTTCTCCCCGTGTTTGCGTGGGTTCTCTCCGGGTACTCCTGCTTCCTTCCACACTCCAAAGACGTGCACTTAGTGGGATTAGGTTAATTCGTAATTCTAAATTGGCCGTAGGTGTGAATGTGAGCGTGAATGATTGTCTGTCTCTCTGTGTTAGCCCTGTGACAGACTGGCGATCTGTCCAGGGTGTGCCCTGCCTCTCGCCCTATGGCAACTGGGATAAGCTCCAGCCCCCAATTCTTGAAAGAGTAGTTGCAAAACAGCTGACTGATCATCTGCAGAGGAATGGTTTATTTGAAGAGTTTCAGTCAGGTTTCAGAATTCATCACAGTACAGAAACAGCTCTAGTGAAGGTTATGAATGATCTTCTTAGGGGCTCTGACAGTGGACTCATCTCTATGCTTGTTTGTTCATGACCTCTAATTTCCTACTTCTAAATTCAGATAAAACTGAGGTTACTGTACTCTAAAAATCTTAGAAACATGGTGTCTAACCAGATACTTTCTCTGGATGGCATTACCTTGGTCTCCAGTAACACTGTAACATTTTTGATCAGGATATGTCTTTCAACATGCATATTAAACAAATATGTTAGACTGCTTTCTTGCATTTGCACATTATCTCTAAAATTAGAAGCATCCTGTCTCTGAGTTATGCTGAAAAACTAGTTCATGCATTTATTACTTCTAGGCTGGAAGTAATAAATCCCACTTCCCACTGTCGCCAAGTGCTTGCTCATAGGGGGTCGTCTGACTGTTGGGGTTTTCTCTCTAATATTGTAGGGTCTTTACCCCACAATATAAAGCACCTTGAGGCAACTGTTGTTGTGATTGTTGGTGCTATATAAATAAAATTGAATTGAATTGAACTGAATTGAATTAAACTTAAACTTAACCTGGTTTGAATGAAGTGAATTTTTATTCTTTGGATTTTAAACCAGACTGATTTCTAATTATTTTTTATTTACGCTGATTTATTCCCATTTTCTCTTTTTTTTTTATTTTATTCATTTTAGTTTTATTGTTTTATGTTATTTTATTCTTTTAACTGTACAGTACTTTGGTCAACAGCTGTTGTTTTTAAATGTTCTTATAAAAAAATCTGACTTGACATTCTTTTTTAAGAATGTTTTATTTGGCTTTTTTTATTGGATAATTCATGGAAGAGGAGACAGGAAAGCCGGGGGAAAGACAGCAGGGGAAGACATGCATCAAAGGACCATGGGTTGGAATTTAACCCAGGCTGCTACATTTGGCCTGGTGACATATGGTTGCCTGCTCAACAACTGAGCTAAACTGGCACTGGTGTTACTGGAGATTCTAAAACGTCATTATAAATTTTCTTGTTCAAACACTTGGCTACAGTATATTTCAAGTAAAAAGTCAATTTAATTTAGCTAGCCTGTTACCAAAAATCACCTATAAATTTGCCTTTTTGGGCTTAACAATTTCTATAGAATGTGACGCCATTTTTCCTTAAGACTCACGTCATTAAAAAGTGTTTAACTTCATGAAGTAATGTATTTCTTGTTGTCTTATATCTTACGTAACTTAGCCTCCTTTCTCCCTTGACTGTTACAAAGTGTTTATCCAACTGTTCAGGACATGACTTCATCCAGTGAGAGCAGTGGCAACAAGCAACTCATTAACAGTCTTATTAGGCAGAGATTTTCCAACTTTCATCTACGGAGTTAAGAACTTTTGTCAACTGAAGTTTGTTCATTCTGACTTTATTTACATAGAGTATTTCAGAATCAGAATCAGAATCAGAAATACTTTATTAATCCCCAAGGGGAAATTATGTGGTCACGCTTCTTATGTAAGAAGCATGATTAGATGTATTTTATTTAGGTGTCTGTGCCCATTGTTCCACATTCCTTTTAAAAGTGAGATGGGTATTTAACCAAAGCTTGTTTTGTAACTTGTCCTTTTAGTATCTGAGCTAGGTTAGCATTTGTCCACCCTTATTTTTGGATAACGTATTCTTTCTGATACCATCACTTTGGATCCACTTGCGCCACAAGTGTGTGCTGAAGAGTTCACACGAAGGCAGAGTGTGATATTAATATATTCAGTATACTTTTGGAAGAAGTATTGTTATCACCATCTGTGAATCTCCACGTGGTGGAGGGGTCTGTGTGCCCATGTGTTCCCAGAATGCATCCTGTCTGGGGCAAATTGCCCCTGGTAGGGTCTCCCAAGGCAAACTGCTCCTAGGTGAGGGTCAGACCAGGAGCAGTTCAGGACACCCCTATCAAGAGAAAGCAAACAAGGGACAAGTTTACCCTGTCCAGGACAGGGTTACTGGGGCCCCACCCTGGAGCTAGATCTGGAGTAGGGACTTGAGGATGTTAGCCAATGAGGCCTGGCCAGTCCTAGCCTGAAAGAGCCATATGGGTCCACCCTCCTGTGGGCCCACCACCTGCAGGAAAGGCTGTAGGGATTTGGTGCAATGTGGATTGGCCATTGGTCAGGCACTGGTCAGGAGTGGAGGCCCTGGATTCTAAAACAGACTTTTGTTACACAGAGTGTCACCTCTTTGGTGGGGAATGAGCCTGAGCTAGTGTGTGAGGTTGAGAGATACTGGCTAGATATAGTTGGGCTCACCTTGACGCAGGAGACTGGAGCCCCTCTCCAGGAGACTCTGTTCCACTTAGGAGCTGCCCTTTGTGAAAGGTACTAGGCACTGAGAGGCATTTTATCCCCCCCATTTCGGGGAGAGGGCTGCTTCCCTGCACCTTTGGGTTGTGGAATGGGTCCTGACTGTCATTTGTACTGAACAGCAGTTCAGAGTACCTGGCCTTCTTGGAGTCCCTGGGTCGGGTGCAGGAAGATTCCCTGGCTAGGGACTTCATCATCCTATTTGGGGACTTCATCACTCACATGGGCAATGACAGTGTAACTTGGAAGGAAGCGACTGGAAAGAATGGCCTGCCTTATCTGAACCCAAGTGGTGTTCTGTTATTAGACTTCTGTGCTAATCACAGTCTGTCCATAACAACGACCATGTCTGAGCATAAGTGCAGTTATCACCTGGATACCTGAGGTCGCAGGTCAGTGATCAATTTTGTAATCGCCTCATCAGATCTGTGGCTGTATGTCTTGGACACTTGGGTGAAGAGAGGAGTAGAGCTGCTGGCTGATCACTACCTGGAGGTGAATTGGATCAGGTTGACGGGAAGGATGCTGGACAAGCCTGGGATACCCAGGCTGTCGATCAAGGTGTGGATGAAGGACCACCAGATTAAGACCTTGTCATGGCCAGCCCAATCTCCAGACCTGAACCCCATTGAAAACCTCTGGAATATGATCAAGAGGAAGATGGATGGTCACCAGCCATCAAACAAAGCTGAGCTGCTTGAATTCTTGCACCAGGAATGGCATAAAGTCACCCAACAGCAATGTGAAAGACTGGTGGAGAGCATGCCAAGACGCATGAAAGCTGTGATTGCAAATCAGGGTCATTCCACCAAATATTGATTTCTGAACACTTCCTAAGTTAAAACATTTGTAATGTGTTGTTTAAAAATGAATATGAACTTGTTTTTTTTTGCATTATTTGAGGTCTGAAAACATTGGACCCTTTTTGGTATTTTGACCATTTTTCATTTTCTGCAAATAAATGCTCTAAATGAAAATATTTGTATTTGGAATTTGGGAGTTATGTTGTCAGTAGTTTATAGAATAAAACAAAAATGTTCATTTTACTCAAACATATACCTATAGA
>VUQI01033805.1:6210-22794 GCA_015106735.1 Paratilapia polleni | reverse complement strand
TCTGCTATTGACTCTTGTTTGGTGTCGTTTATTAGTCTGGAGAAACAAGACATACTGGCAATTCAATTATTTATTAATTTAACAAACAGGGGCCTCAATAACATGTGGAAGAACCATACACAGCCACAACAACCTGGCACCTCCTCCTCATGCTGGTCACCAGCTTGAAGTTGCTCTATGGCACGGGCCCTATCCAGATCAGTCAAACGTGGCATGCTTTGAGCAGACACCAACTGACCGCTGTAGCAGGGTCCATGCTCACAGCTGCTGCTAATCAGGCGCAATCAGACACCTGATTGTCAGCACCTGGGGTACCAGAAGCTAAAAACAAGAGTCAATAGCAGAATAAGCTGTTTTGTATTGGCAGGGAAGATTTGGCGAGTTCTTCATGGGCGCAACCCACATACTCAACTCTGCCGCTCAACCAACAAATGTATTTTCCTTACAAATGTGGCACCATTTAAAGGGAAATAAACAGGCTTTCCAACAGTAGGAGATTTATTGCCAAGAAGCATTGTTACAACAAAGAAATAATAGACTAAACACAAATTTCCTTTCTTTTTGTGCTAAGTTTAGATTGCATTAACTGGAAACCATACAGTGCTTTTTGTTGATGATTTCATGTAATAGATGGATGCTTATAAAAAGACTGGATAAGTAAAAAATAATCTGCAAATGTCTTGATTTCAGTTTAATGGAAGGGTAGGGTTATTGCTAAGAACAGTACTGAGTTAATGAAAATTAAGAGTCAGATTCTGAGTCAATAATGGATTAGTAAATACGTTTTTTTCAGTTTCAGTGAATTTTGTGTGTCAGGCTCAGAGGAAACTGAACTGAACAGGGGGTGTATTTCAAATTTATTTTTATAGAAAGAATTGTAACCATTCTTATGAGCATGTGCCTGGTGACAGAGGAGAGAAAAATTCCCTTTTTAACAATAAGAAACCTCCAGCAGTACCAGGCTCAGGGAGGGCAGCCATCTGCTGCAACAAGTTGGTGTGAGGGGAAAGTGAAGACAGAAAAGAATGGCATAGAATATAAAGTATTATCTGTTCTCTTATTTAACAAAGACTTCAAAGAAGGCTGAATGAACCACTTTAAATCTCTGAGCAGAAACTTTACGACAAACTTTATTTGTCCTTTATTCGGAAGAGAAAGCACTTTGAAGGAAGTTTGTATGAAAGCAAAAATAACCTGGCTTCTTGTTGAAATATTCCTACTTTTTTGTGCAATCTCAAATTTGCCAGTGCATGGAGTGGAGTAGTACAGCACTTCCATCCTATTATCATCTTTTACAAAAATGGGGGAAAAAAGTAATCTAATGAGAATATTGTGGATTATTCAAAACTGCAGAATATTACACCTTAAAAATGACAAATGGACATAACCATAAATATTGTTTTTCATCGCTAACCTTCTGAGATCTAAAGCATTTTTCTCGTGTATTAATGCTTGTATATCCTCAACCCTGAATAGCACATTTGAGTGATACACTTTTTTTTCCCCAGAACAACCTGGGATATCAGAATATGCTGCACTGATGTCACACAGTCACATAAACGATATGACCATAATAATAAGAAGAGCCAATAAAGGTTTTTGAAGTCTGAAAAATGTAATCCCAAATCTAACAATTCAGGGTTATATGCAACACATATATTACATTTTCCATCCATTTTTATCCACTTTACACTCTACATATAGTTTTTTTTCCAATCTCAACATTTACTGTATATGTTTAAAAAAACCTCTCTGGTTGATAGAAGAACTGGAAGAGATGTAGAAGGTGAAGTCTGAAGTGGTCCCAGTTTGAGGGTTAAAGCCTCTCAAATTGGCTCCAGCACATTTCATGCTCAACATTTGAGGTCTTCAAAAGAGTTCAGTCATAAGAAAAACTGAGATCCTGGAGGGCCTGAGTTTAAGGAATGTACTGCAGTGCATACTAACTGTATGTCAGATGCATTTTTCATGGAAACAGCTTTCACTATAACACAATTTCACTACAATCTACTACACATCTTATCAAATTAAATGTGGGCTGACTATAATAATATATTTTTTATAATATGAATTCCTGATTCTTTGTAATCTGCTACTACCCAAAGCTGTTGAGAACCTGTAATTCCACATTTGAGGCAATTATAAATCTGGTATTGCTTGAATAAATATTTTACCATTAATAGTTTCTGGTTTTCCCTAAAGAAACAGACAGAAACCCGAGTTGACTCACAGAAGAGCTTTGTTTGTAACTTCAATTTACCATCCAGAATATCAGTTCGATAAGACACTCTTTAGTCTTGTGGGAGAACACGTGGTTTCCATGGAAACCACCTTGATATATACAAAGATGTGGAATTGTGGATTTCAACAAGATTGAATTTTCCCAGATCTAAGCCTGAGCATGGAGGTCTCTCACACACACACACACACACACACACACAGAGTTGTGTTTCCATCACTTGAGAGGACATTTCATTGACTTACATTCAGTTACTGGAGACTCAACCTAAGTCTAACCAGCCTAATATCCCCCCAGTCCAAACCCTTAATCTAACCTAAACCTAACCACTATCCTTATGTCACCCAGTGGAAGTAATTTTATTGTTTTATGGTTGATGTTTTATTTATTGTGTGGTTTTAGTTAGTTAACTACTTTTGGTTGCTTTTTTTCTATTTTGTGTGTCTCTATTGTGAAAATTGCTGGGGTTTTTTTTGTTTTTTTAGCTTTACTTCCTGACACCGCTCCAGTCAACTTAATAAGGTGCACCTGCTCAGTCCATTCCCTTTATAAAGGAGGAAATATGGCAGATAAGAGAATGGACAGCAGCAGAACAAAGGAAGCAGACAGCTATGTGGCAGTGAAAGTCAGAACTGGGAGGCCATGGTGGGCAGGGCCTTGTTTCCTTTGAGCATTGTGTAGGAATGAGCAGTGGAAGCAGGCAGCGTTCTTCCACTCCAAGGCAGTGAGTCAGAGATGGCAGCCTACAGAAGCTGGGAGACATCGGCAGAGAAGGAAGACTACAGCAGCAGACCGAATTTCAAACTTTGCACAGTTTATTGGCTCCATGGAGATCAGAGCAGGGGTCACCTGTTTTTCTTATCTCTGCTGTCCTGATAAATCTAACTGATGATTTTATGCCTCAAAAGATTAACAGAAATGTGGGCAAACACTAACACATATTTTTTTTAATACACAAATACACACAAAGACTTGTAAAGGCTTCCTAGGGCAACTTTTCAAACAAGCTCAATTAAAGGCACGTTCCTTAGGGCTCAGTTCACTCTGTACAAAAGCTTTGATTCAAAACCTCTGATCTGCAAAGATTAGTTGACAGCAGACAGGTTCAAACAGAGCTGGGTCAGTAAACTGACTTTAAAGTAGTTTTCAGCATTGAGTTATTTGAGTGCAAAGTTGAAGTTAAATCCACAGAAACTTTTTAAACTTTCCCATAAATTGCGTGACACAGATTGGCATGGGGAATGTCTCATGATATTTCTCTTTGGGTTCATCAGTGTCCATTTTCACATACAACTCGTGATCGTCAGACTTCACAGAGTTCATAGCAGCTTTAATTTTTCCTGGGGCAGACTAGTCTTGCAGCCATGTGAGCTATAGAACATGCATAAACATAACATACATAAAACATAAGCAATAAAAAAAAAAACACATTGTGCTTGTTACACACTTTTGCATTCTCACTAATTATTATGTAAATCTGCTTTGGGCATTCTCAGTTGTTTTGGCTCTAATGAACTTGCACAGATGCAGCCTCTCTTTCTTCAGTTGAGAAGGCAAATCATCCCCTAGTGCCACTGTAACAAACCACTGTGATTTGAAATTACTACCATACATACCAGACAAATACCCACAAATACCACAGGAAACAGCTCAGTGGTACCAATCAGTTTACCCATTCAATAGCCAGAATGAGTGCACTTAAGAAATGTGTGATTTTGGGTTGTTTCAGGCAAAAGATAAAAACAAGAGTCACATGTCAATCCCAAGAGATACAACAGAATATTTTAGTAGAAGAAACACTCCAACTGGTCAAGGGGTTTTTACCAAATATTTGTAAAAGCATTTTGTGTAACCTTCACCTGAGTGAAGAAAGAGATCATGTTTTTTAAATATCTACATTATTTGTCTGTTCAAGGTGAAAAGCCAGATTGTTTTCCAGATAAGGCCCCAGTCACACAGGCCTAGAGACTGGTCGGTCTCCCATAGTTTGCATGGAAGATGCCGACTTGTCTGCAGACACTTGCTAACTATCCACCTAGTGGTAGTAAAACCGTTTGCCTCTGCCATTACAACACTTTTCCAAAAGCGAAACTTTTACTTTACACAGTCTCAGTTTACAGTTTATGTTGCACTCTTCACAAATGCTTAGTGAGTAATTTGGCGAGCGTTTGCAAACAAGTTGTTTCCATGCAAACTACCGGCAACTGCGGCAATCTGCTAGCAATCACAAGGAAGTTTTCGGTGCAGCACCGTATACCTCTTTGCAACCAATTTCACCCAGTGACAGCAAGCAACCTCTGGCAACCATTTGCCAACCAATCGGGGAATACACATTTTTTCCTAGTGATTGATGGTTACCAGGGGGTCACTGACTGGTCTCCAGGCATGTGTGACTGGGCCTTTAGCAATTGATTTCACAACAACTGCCAGCAACCTCCAGCAACCGATCACAGCTGGTTGGGCAATACTCATTTTTCCCCAGTGTCTGGTGGTTGCAGGGTGGTCACCAACCGGCCTGTAGGCCTGTGTGACTGAGGGCTAATATAGAAAACATAGCTCAAAAAACTGCGTTGTTTTTGGTAGTCCTAGTATAAAAGCGTGTAAGACAAAATATAGAACTAACTCACATACACATATAAAAAAAACAGTTATGCAAGTTTTTGGACAAAGACTAACTGGCGTGTTTTGCAAATGCATGCTATGTCAGGTAACACTGGCTCCAGATCCAATAGAAAACAAAACAGGGCTGAAAAAAGCCATCGCTTTATATGGCTTTCAGACATCGTGGAAAGAGTGATTATACTGTACAAGGTGTATTTATAGTATAGGTTACCCCATAAAATTATTTAATGCTGTGTTCCCTGGTTTGGAGTGCTTGGTTACTAATGTCGGTAGCAGGCAAATTACTGGACATTCTAACAACTGCATCTTGTCCCAGCACAGAAAAAACACAGTTTTAATATATACGTATATATATACCTTGTAGGCTCACACTTGTGTTTTTGGAACGTTTTCATTCAAGAGTGTCAAATACTCCTCTTCCATCAGATGTTGGAGACATATGCATAAGGTGTCCTTTGGTGGCAGAGTCTTGCTGTGGCAATATTGGACACGGAGAGTTAAGGGTCATCCTTTATAGAGCTACAAAGTCCACATTTTAGGACACTAGAGTGGTCGCATTAGAATATTTCACAAGTTTTCAGCCAGGAGACCGTTGCTTTCTGTTTTTCCCTCTTTTTCTTGGTTTTAACTTAAAGGTTTACTCCCTGGTAAAAAGTACTTTGTGAGATTTGGGCACTGAAAGCTATTTGGATAAGTTTATAAGGCCTGCACACTGAAAAATGCCCCAATAAGAGTGAAATATTTGAATGAACTGAACGACACCATTTTTTCTTACCATTGTAGCTACTTTGTGTGATACTGATGAATGAGTGTCATGCAGTTATGCTGAGTCATTTATATGAGAGTCGCAATTCATCCACTGTAAAGGTCAATAATGTTTTGAAGCCTTGATTTTCACTGCTGCGAAAATAAGTAGTAGTCTCATTATGAGAAAATAAATGTTTACACCAGTTAACATCAAATAATTGCATTGATTTTGTTCACTTATTTGTATACAAATGAAAGTTGAGTCATCACCGCAAAAAGCTATTTTTCCAAATATTAATTTTAAAAAAAAAGTGTAAATCTTCCATGACATGTTGTGTTTGCGGCATCAGTCTGAGCACTGCAGGGGCAAACTAGAGTTTGTCACGACCCAAAGCTGGCCCAGGTTATATCTCAGGGAGGATATATATCTGGGAGGAAGCTGAGGTAGCTGAAGAGAACCCATGCAGGCACAGGCCTTCACCATAAGCCATACCAAATAAATACACCTCATATGTAAAATATTTTAAGGAGTCCTTACAGTAAAAAAAAAGCATTTTCTACTTGGATACTTGGAAAATAGAACACTCCACTGACTTTACAATGTCCAATGTATTCATAAAATTCAGTGGGCGCTGACGCCAATCTGGAAAACCTTCAGATGATGGACTACTTCTTTGACCTCATTTTGATTGCTCATTTAGCCTTGTCCTTGTGCATGCTTGTGTGTCACAAAAGACAAGACGGAGGCATTTCTGTGCATGTTGCATAGCCGTGTGATTATATATGTGCTAGGTAAAAGGTGTGTACCAAATACGCATTTAATAATGCTTGAATATCAAATTTTATTAAGTACAGCAATATGTCAACTTAATCTCAGCAGGGAGACAGAATAATAGCTGAGTAAAGATGTCAAACTACATTGTCAAAAGGAAGCTGGCAGCTGAGGAAGAAAGCAAAGGAGAGACCCCTCCCAACTTTGACACACAACTTTGACAGGTGTTCCATTTTCTGTGTGAGGAGGATTAACACTGACAGTTTTGAAACGCCAACACTCTTGTTCATGTTAATAAAAAAAAATGAGGGCTTTATCTCACCACCCCCTCATTTACAGCTGATTACACAAGTGACATTGTGATATAAAAACCTCAGAGTAAGAGTTCCCTTAAAATCTGACGTCTTTGTCATTCCTGTCGAAACAGCTTAATCCATCTGTCCTGTTACTCATTGTAAGCTGCTGGAGATAAGATCAAGATTTCCAAATGGTCCTGTGATAGGACTGATACTCTTTACCTTACATATGGTACCCTTAGGCAGGGGGTGTCAAACATACATGCCAGAACAGGCATATATGTTTGACTGAATGGCTTTGCAGACTGAACATTTCAGAGAAGGAGGCTATGATGTTTAGACTTTCAACTGTATTTTTACACCACAAAGCATTGTGTTAAAAGTTGTTAACAATGAATCATTGAATCAATATCTTGATCCTTAAACTGTTAAAAGTTGCCAGCAGTGGTGCTGTCCTGATAACATCATGGTGGCTGATCTGATTACATCCCAAATCTTGTGCATTCTGTTATAACTAGCATTTCTTTTCTTATAATTGCAAGTTAATGAATTCTCACTGACATCTTTTTTGTATTGACAGGCTACAATGAACCATGAAAAAAATGTCGTACTACCAGAATTTATTCAGTGCAGGTATAATAGCAGCTACATTAGGATCAAATTAGTTATGCTACTTAATTCATGCTCAAACGTCTAATGTTAAGGGTACTGGAAAATATTTTGTGGTTAACGATTTCTGGAAGGAGAGAGGACAGAGGACTGCCCAGCATAAGTGAGGATAATGCTAAAAGCACCTTTTGTCACTTGAATACAAGAACACAAGGAAGCAAAAACAAGGAGGTCTAAGCAAATGCTGCTTGCTGATGATGAGGAGCAGGTGAACTGATGCAATCATAAGGAGGAAGAAAAGGACAGGTTGGAGTGGATTACATGCTGATCTAATCTAAAGGAGGTGCCAAGAGGAACGTCCACAGATTATGAACAAACGGGAAGCGACAGACACAGAAAATACGGGACATCGGAAAAATGGGAAACACAGAAAGAAGAAAATTTTGAGTATCTGTAAATAAAATATATAAGATATGAACCCCAAAATAGGATTTTATAACATGCACCTAAGCTTATCTGATAATCTTTGCCTTTTGAGTCTGTGCTTGTATTTTATTGCGGCAATATGTGGTGCTGGAGACACCTAATGTAGTGTAACTTCTTTCAAACATAAAAAAACATTTTACACATTTATTTCAGAAAACAGTTGCATAACAGTGGGATAAACAGTCCAGCATTGGAAACAGACTCCCAGCACACCGTCTATTTTGCAAAAATATATTTTTGTGCAATGTTTCGGTACTAGACCATTATAAGCCAAATGTTCACTTACATTCCTATTTTGTGTGATGAAGGTCTAGTACTGAAATGTAATTAAGTTAGACAGCGTGTGGGACTCTGTTTATCTTGGAGGTGACATCAAAAGACATCTAAAAGGTTAGAGGGAAGAAGGGGTGGGTAAAGAGGGGGAAAGGGGGTAGGAGTCTGGGTTTCACTCTTCTCACTCCTCTGTGTCTCATCCATCTTTTCATTGTCTTTCTTCTCTTCTTTACTTCTCATTTTTACTCGTCTTGCTCTTTTTCTCAACCTCTTGTTCATTCAGAGCTGTTGTCTCCATCTGCTCCTGCTGCCTTGTTTAAATGTAAGCTCCTGAACAGAAAAACAGATTGTTTTTAATAATTCAATGCTAAAATGTGACACAGTCTGAAATGAAATGTCGTGATGCAATAATTCATTATTTTGAGGTAAAATGAGCAGAATACCTGAAGCTGTTTGTTCCTGGAGACAAAGAGTTTGCCTCTCCTGCCTTTCTCTTCTACTCTTCTCTGAAGAATGTATCGCAGAGGAGGTCCTTTTCTTTTTCTACATTCTGCACTTTCCTCCTCCACGATTCTTCCACCTCCTCTTTGTGGCTCAGGTTCCTCCTCATCAGCTGTTTGTTTTGCTGAGTGGGGAGATCTTCAACATATGCTTCTGTAGGATCTCTTGCTTTTCTTGTGACCTTTTCACACCTTCTAAACGTTTTACATGTGTTCTCCTCTGAGCTACTGCCTCTGTTGCCAATTGCTCCTTGAGAGATTTGTTCTCCTCTTTGAGAGACATTTATCTCTTTGATGGTAGAGTGTAGGGCGTCTCTCAGTTCCTGCATGCCTCAGGTTTGAGGCAGCAGATTGGTGGGCTACCACCTCACTACAGCTTGCCTGTATTGACTCAGGCCACATAAGGTAACACCAAACTGCACTGGACAGTAGCCTGAAAGATTGAAACATACATTCATCAGCCACTTCATTAGGTACACCTTTTCAACCGCTGCTTAATGCAATTATCCAATCAGCATCATATGGCAGCAACTCAGTGCATTTAGGGATGTAGACATGGTCAAGATGAGCCACTGAAGTTCAAACCGACCATCAGAATGGGGAAGAAAGGTGATTTAAGTGACTTTGAACGTAGTATGGTTGTTGGTGCCAGACAGGCTGGTGTGAGTATTCCAGAAACTGCTGATTTGCTGGGATTTTCCCTCAAAACCATCTCTGGAGTTTACAGAAAATGGTCTGAAGAAGAGGAAATATCCAGTGAGCATCAGTTCTCTGGGTGAAAATGCCTGGGTGAAAATGTTGATGCCAGAGGTCAGAGGAGAATGACCAGACTGCTTCGAACTGATAGGAAGGCAACAGTAACTCAAATAATCACTTGTTACAACCAAGGTATGCGGGAGAGCATCTCTGAATGTACACCATGTTGAACCTTAAAGCATCTGGGCTACAGCAGCAGAAGACCACATCAGGTGCCGCTTCTGTCAGCAAAGAACAGGGAAGTGAGGCTAAAGTTCACGTGGGCTCACCAAAATTGGACAACAGAAGAATGGAAAAACATTGCTCTAATGAGTCTCGATTTCTGCTGTGACATTCAGATGGTAGACTCAGAATTTGGCATAAACAACATGAAAGCATCGATCCATCCTGCTTTGGCTGGTGATGGCCGTGCAATGGTGTGGGGGATATTTTCTTGGTACACTTTGGGGCTCTTAGTACCAACTGAGCATTGTTTAAACGCCACAGCATACGTAAGTCTTATTGCTGACCATGTCCATCCCTTTATGACCACAGTGTACCCATCTTCTGATGGCTGCTTCCAGCAGGATAACGCGCCATGTCACAAAACTCAAATCATCTCAAACTGGGTTCTTGAACATGACAATGAGTTCACTGTACTCAAATGACCTCCAGAGTCACCAGATCTCAATCCAGTAGAGAGCCTTTGGGAGGTGGTGGAACAGGAGATTGTCATCATGGATGTGCAGCTGCCAAATCTGCAGCAACTGTGTGATGCTGTCATGTCAATATGGACCAAAATCTCTGAGGAGTGTTTCCAGCACCTTGTTGAAGCTATGCCAAGAAGAATTAAGGCAGTTCTGAAGACAAAAGGGGGTCTAATCCAGTACCAACAAGGTGTACCTAATAAAGACGCCAGTGAGTGTATGTGTCGCTCATGGTAAAGCTCCAGTTCTAATATTGTATACACAGAAAAACACAACCTGTCCACTTATTTTTACCAACATTTTCACTTCCAGCTCATCACAAACTGATGCTTGGTCTGCTTTCTGATCTCATTTTAGTAGAATTTTTCCAATGTGCAGAGACTGCACCAGCCTACAATTTGCTAGATGAATATAAGTGGCAAAACTCCACATCAGAGTCCATGCTAGGGGATAGAAGTCTCTATATTTGTGTTTGAATTCAGGCTTTGATTTTGACTTGCGTACTGTGCAAATATCTAATCTGAACTAAAGTGCAATCATAAATTGGTGGAGTGCTCCTTTATGGAAATCAGCAACATAGGTCTATAATTTCAGCACAAATGCAGCAGGCAAAAGACAAACTTGCATCAGGCTGAGAGGAGTTATGGTTAAATGTTTGAAATGTTTAAGAAAAATAAAGCCACATCTGTGATAAATGAGCAGCTTCACCATGTGTAAAGCATAAAGCATCACAGAAAAGCTAAAGGCTGGGGTAATGGACTGAGACAAACCCATTTTAAATACATTTTTAAAGATGGACTGAAAAGAAATTAACCCCAAAGCAGTCACATATTGCAGAGCTGTTATATTTATTTGATACAATGCCAAATAAGAAGGGGAAATGAAATTTAAGTGGCATTTGGCTGGTAAATATTGCTTTAATGTGACTCTGTATCTTTGTCATAGAGCCCAATTGCTAATATCACAAAGTGCATGATTATACATTAATGAGGAAATTATGTTTTATGCCTCTGTCCTCTCAGCACACATTTATGTGAGCATCACAGTACAGAAGCAGAAAGAAGACATGAAAAAAATAGGGATAAATTTACAAAAAAAAATAAAATACATGAAATGAGCACCAAGTTTCACCACCCTCTCCTCCATTTATACATAAGTATTGTTTTCAGTGGATCCACAGTCACTGATATTTAAATGCCATCCCTGGGTTTGGCAGAACTGTGTTTTGGAGTTTGGCAGAAATGTGTGAGTTGATGCAGCCGGTGTTGGACTTGCGCTGGCTGTTTAATCATGCGGGCTCTTGCTGGCTCACCATAGAGACTGGCATGCTGAGTCCTTCACCTTGTCGTCGTCGTCCTCCTTTCCCACCTACACCATCTCTCTTGGCACTGCCACCACATGCGGCATCAAGTAAACACGCTTGATAGAAACACTGAAGCATCCTTATGAATAAACAATTTTTGACAGCACATTTGCGGCAGGCACAGGTTTCTTTTATGATAGATTTATGTGTGCACACACCTTATAAGGGACAAATGTATTCAGTAATGTGAAAGTCATTACACCTCAGTTCTTGAAGGCTCTGTAAAAGAATATTCTGTTACCATATGTCTGCAGTTCCACACATCCAATTTATTCGCCTTCTGTCTCCTTTGTAGAAGATAAGTGACTGATATTGTTTATTCTTTCTCTACCTTGACCCTATATTGCATGAGCAGAGCTACATGCAGTTTATGACTAAACAGCATCATTTTTTACTGACACTGTATTAGCTTTGCCTTTTTCTTTTTCTCCCATTTACAATTCCACAGCCACGTTAGTTTGTTAGCTTTAGAAATCTTAACAGGTTCTTGCACATGGACGTGTATTTTTTTTAAAAAACAGCAACATCCACAAACATTCCAGCTGAAAAACTTAAATGTCTAGTTATTAACATAAAAAACAAAATCCAGACACAAGAGTTTTCAATTTGAGTGACCTTTCACTTCGCACTCTATGAAGGTAGTAATTAAAATCTTCAATAGCCTGCTCTAAGACTGAGAGTTAAAGTCACTTCCACTGAGCCCAAATGGACTCACACTGCTGGGGAACAAACACAAATGTAACTTGAGGCTCCATAAAACCTCATAGACCCCTGCTGAGTGTTTTCATTGAAGGAGGTTTCGCTGTGAATAAGGAAGTCGCTGCATCATTCACAACAATTTGTGGTCCTTATTATTGCTTCTAAACCCATCCCTACACAGTGAACATAACATAACAGAAGTTTGTCATTTCATGTAACATAAGTACTACAGTGATGACAGTTTCTCATAAAGTTGTTGTTCTACAGCCTTATATTTAGGGGAAAATCTGGACCATATGTGTTTCATTTCGCTGGTGGATTTTTGGTTAAAGTGAGTCTAAAAAGAAGAATAACTGTATAGTATTTTGACCTGAATTGTACCCTGGCAGTTGACTCCTTAGTGTTATTAAAAAAAAAAAAGAAATGTTTGTCATTTATCAGTTGTTTCAGTATCCTGTATGAACCATTTGTTTCTGTCAGCTCAAGTTTTACATGAATAAGTTCAGCTTGAATAACTTAAAATGAAGCATGTTTAGAGTCCGTGTTTAAGAACTAGAGGCAAAGCTGCCCCACAGA
This sequence comes from Paratilapia polleni, assembly GCA_015106735.1. NCBI lineage: Eukaryota > Metazoa > Chordata > Actinopteri > Cichliformes > Cichlidae > Paratilapia > Paratilapia polleni. The sequence continues at coordinate 10,170 of VUQI01033805.1, read as the reverse complement.
TGAAAATAGTCTCTTTCAATTACGTCAGCCTTTAAAAATTGTTTCAGAGAACTGGTGTTACTGGGCTGATGAGTACTGCAGGGTTCCATTGGCAGAGGAATGATGAAGTCTGAGCCAGTAGTGGAGAGTAGGGATCAGAGAGGAAATTCAGGAGGGGGAAAAAAAACTATCAAACAAATGATGAACAGAAGGACTAGATCAAAAATGCAGTGTCACTGACTGTAGTGGAGGTTATGAAGGTGGCACCGACAGAGCTGGGTATTTGGAGAGGCTTGATTACTGTGATAAGATGCAGCTGGTGAGGTCCTGCTGCAGGTCAGGGCACCTGTCTCCAGTCCTGCAATCAAGCAGACACACACACACACACACACACACACACACACACACACACACCACAGAGAGAGAGAAGATAGAGAGAGTCACACCAAGAGTGGGAACAGGTCAAGCTCACCTAGAACATGGGGGAAATCACAGGGGGTTGCAGAGGCTGATGAGGCCACAGATGGAAAGATTGTGACCATATCTCACTTCATTGGTGACGCTAATATTTGGTGCCTACCTATTAAATTCTTTTAAAGTCTTGACTACATACAGTATATGAGTCTAAACAGACATGGATATAAACTGTAACCTGACTGGTTGGCAGCCATACAACTATTTTCGCAGTAACTAGTTCAGGCATTGGAAAAGGGGGAACCAAGGGGCAACTGGTCCCTTTACTATACGGCCATGCTGAATGGTTGTTTGGCAGCTTTGGCTCATGCTGCAAAGCATTTACTTTTAAAGTGTATGGTTGGCAGTTAGACTCCTGCACCGGACTTCTCAAGAAAGCCTTTTTTTCAGCTTTTTTGATACCTTCCATCTCAGATAAACTCAGGAGTCCCCACACCTCCAGCTCATACTACATATATCTGATCCCCTGTATGTCCATAGAACTGATGTGAACCTTCCATCAGACTTTACAACAATTAACCACAAACTTAAAAAATGTATCTTAGACATGTAGCTGTAGTTGAAATTTAAATCCCTTACACACCATTGTCAGCTACTGTACCAATACCCGTTCAGAATTTTTTTATTTATTTTTTTTTGGCTACACTACAAAATCTTTCTAAAAGTGGTATATCTCTGTTTGGTTAAATCTCTGTAGGCTCTTATAATTTCAAGAACTTTCTGCTTCCTCTGAACATTTGAATGCAGGAGACAAACTGGGATAATTGCTGTTAGACTTGCAAATTCCACAGCTGAACCCATTATCATTTAATAGACTGTTCCCAAACTGCTTCTTCAAGCCTTTAGGTTATCTTATCTGCTCTCTCGAAGATAAATGGTAGAATCACAGAGTCCTGCTTTGGTGTACCTATTGAACATATACAGGATGCCTGGAAGCAAAAATCCCAAGCAAATTAAGTTCCAGGAAGGGTATGGAGCATCTATCACATATACTGGTGACTCAGTACATGCATTACTGCAAGGATTGCTAAAGCTACCAATACAAGGACACTGACCAATTTCATTTATTAATACAGGGTTTTTACATAGTACAGGGAAATTAACTGCAGTATGTCCAAGTGGTTTGTTTATAAATGCCATTCTTTATATTATGTGGAAAACTGTTGTAGTAGAAGCTTCATCAATAAAGCGACAGACTGGTGCATTCATTTTGCAAATTAAACTTTCAAAATTGTATCCACCAGAGGGGGCATGACCAGTTGCTGCTCCTCTGACCTATCAGTAAACTACCCTGGATGGAGGAGGTATTACTGTGGAAAGAAATACTAATCAGAGAAGGCAGAAACTGAAAATCCAAGCACCCACCAGCTAGCTGCAACCCATGTGAGGCAACAGAGGCACCAGGACAAATGATGCAATGTCAGTGTCCATGCAACCTTATCTGACTGCCAGCTTTTAACCACGCTCATCTTTCATCCTCGGTACATTTTACAACCGGTACGAGGAGCAGTATATGCAAGGAAATGTAGCCCAGTTATATAACACCATGCTGGAAAATTGAAATACTTTGGATTACCAAAGTGAGGGTTCATTGGCCTGCTATCCATTACTCCTTTCTTCCAAGAATACTTAAAAAACTCAAGTTAACAATAAAGAGAGTTTGACCTGATGTTGACATGGATACTTCTTCAGGTTTTATTAGTCTGTCATCAAATTCATTTATCTGCCATGTCATTAATATATGAGTAGAGTTTGTCCAGGCATTTAGGGAAAGGTTTGTTCAAACCACAAACAAATAACTATGCGGTGAAAAGAGCATTACAGAGATGTCTAAAACAAACCAACCAGAGGAAATGGCTGTAAAACAGCCAGTGTTTACTTGTGCTTAAAAAACATGGCAAAATAGAGTATGGGTAAACTTCAATAAAGACTGACTTCATAATATATGCATCAAGAGAGAACTGTTATTAAAGAAGATATCTGATCTTGATCCTGCCAAGACAAAGGTCAAGGTTTAGTTGTGGTGAATATACAGAATCATTTTCTTTCTCCCTGTTTCTCCTGCCTTGCTGTGCACTCCATCCTTCCTCTTTCTCCTGTTCCCCCAAATCCTGCATCTGACCTCTGCTCAAGTTCATTTTCCTTATTTTCCTGTGCCGCCACCACATCTTCACCAGTGCCCACCCCTCTAGTAAACATCAGACCACCTGCATCACCTTGGTATTGTCACGCAAGATACAATCAGAAGCCTTACTGCTTCTTTCAGTGTCACTACTCTCTCTGTATCCCTTACACACACACACACACACACACACACACAAACACACAACAGCCTGTATGACTTCCTACTCCAGTTTTGTTTGTGCGCCCTTAGGTTAAGCCCGCATGTCATGTGTGACACTTGCCAGAAGCTAATAAATGCAAAATAGTCTCTTTATGATATTATCCTAACTGATTTTCTGATCATCTGATTTTACAAAGCAGCTTTCTCCTCACTGACAGAAAATGTTCTGACCAGAATACAGTCAAAACTCTTAACTCAGTACATGTTTCTTCCACTTTCATTCAAATTTTGCCTTTATGTGACACCCATTGAAAATACAGCATCCTGCCCACTGCTGGCAAACAATTAATAAAGAAAGATTATTACATTATTATTTTTAATGAGACTCAAATACCTCTGAAAATATACCTCATAGGCTCAGATACTATAAAGCTCAATATTAAAAAGGATAACCTGACAAGTGAAAAAAAATAATGTTGACCCTTTCCCTGTAGGCTTATGTTTGTTGAAAAATATAATTAGTATCTTAGCAGTTTGAAGATGCTGTTGAACGTCAGCCAAACAAAGGCTCAGTTAGTCCAGGTGAAATCAGTTAATTCGTGTGATGGGCAAATTCACACCAGTTACCCATTGGCAGACGATCCTGGCAGTGCTGACCTTTGACGGAACTTTTTGACAATTTTCCCTTTAACTTTTTATTGAATGGTAAACAGCGATGAACAAAATGACAACCAACACAGAGTGAAAAATTTGTGTTAGCCTGGGATGTTTAATGTTAACAACTCATGACTTCCATGCAAGTAATCACTTTGTCCCCATTTGACCCAACCTATTTTTTCAAGAATGTCACATTGAGGGGAGGTTGCCTGTTAAAGATAAATGTGATTGCAAGGGTTAAAGCTGATCTTAAATCAGCATTTTGGGGGCCATAATGTGCCAAACTATATGCAACACATGAGGAAAGAAAAATTATATTAGATGGTATGCTGGCACCAAGAAGAAACTTCTGGGTTCTCTGACAAACAGTATGGCTCTCTGTGTTCTTAAATTCACTAACAACCTGTCCCAAAAAGTCCTTCAGTTTTTTTTAAATGTAACATAGCAATAATTAGCAGGTATATGTGCAGTCTGTGGATGCACCTTGTTATCCAAGCATCTACATTAGTCACCTCTGGCTAAAAAAAAAAAAAACAAAAAAAAAAAAAAAAAAAAAAAATTTGATG
>VUQI01033802.1:5771-34829 GCA_015106735.1 Paratilapia polleni | reverse complement strand
TGCAACTCTGCTTCCTGGTCCCAACTCTGGATAGTCACATTTTGGGGGGTTTAATAAATTTTGTCATATTTCTAGAAATGAGAGCTGCTCCATCCAAAGTGGGATGGATGCCGTTTCTCCTAATAAGACCAGGTTTTCCCCAGAAAGTTTCCCAATTATCTATAAAGCCCACATTTTTTTCTGGACACCACTCAGACAGCCAGCAATTCAGAGAGAACATGCGGCTAAACATGTCACTCCTGGTCCGATTAGGGAGGGGGCCAGAGAAAACTACAGAGTCCGACATTGTTTTGGCAAAATTACACACCGACTCAATATTAATTTTAGTGACCCCTGATTGGCGTAATCGGGTGTCATTACTGCCAACGTGAATTACAATCTTACCAAATCCCTAAAGACACAATGAGTGAATGGTATGAATATAAATTTGCAGGTGATTCACCGGAAGTGTGCGATTAATAAAGCACATGTAGGTTAAACTATGAAAATAAGTCACTATGTGTAAGTTGGTAGTCAGTTAATCAAGCTACACAAGATAAGCTACACCTCAAGCACCACTGCGATGCAACAGGAACAGGAAGTGATACGATACCACAGTCCACACCAAGTGAGAGCACCACCACAGGACAGAGATGCCATGTAATTGTGCTTGCAGGATAAATGTAAAAGCTTTAATTAAAGCATGAGATTTTATCGTTCATGCAATAAGAGTACATTCAACATGTGCTGAAATGAACCACATTGTATTATTAATTTATTATTATTATTGTCATGTGTAATAGAGTGTATGTAACAAATATTTAAAAAAATAATTCCTTACTGCATTAAGAATCTGAATCTAATGAGGTGAGAAGACAGACAGTGAATGCTCTCAAGAAAGATTTGAGTAGTTACGACATTTCACAACTTCACCTTCTGAGGGGTCAGGCAACAAGTCCTGCAAAGTCCGTCAGTTCTTAAAAGCACCTTTCCAACATCTGAATAAGGGCACCCTTTCTTGCAAAACCACTTTGCCTTTCTACAGCAATTGCTTGGGTGTGCACTAGTGTAAAAATAATCACAGCTCCAAGCCTTTCACAATTTTTATTCCAACCATATTTTACCCTTGGTATTTTATGCCTCTCTTCCCGTTCTTGTCTGTGTTGAATTGGTAAAAAAGGCTAAATCAAAATCTGAATTTAGTATATCTGATTAAAGTGCTAATAGGGCAATAAAAAGGAGTAGTATCTTTATCTTGAGGGGACCACTGTTGTTTCTGGCAGGATACATTTTTGCTTTTTGCATTTTTTCTTAGCCTGACTATCTTTAATTTTCAATGGTACATTGATAGCGGAGCAGCTAGTGTTTGTGTCAACAATCTTGGCTTGTTGTAGGAACCTGCCCTTCAGTTACTCACTGTTGCATCTTGAAGTACACACGTACACGTGATTACAGGCTGGTGCTAGGGGTTAGCATGCTGACTTCAGTGTACTTCTCTCTAACACAATGCACAGATGATTTTGAAATAACATTGATGATTGTTATTTGTTCACATTGTATCAATAATTGTAGTTATTTTTTGAATGCTCAAAACTGAAAGTCTCAAAAAATTTTGTTACTACTGCTGAACTGCTTAACTAAGATTCCCATATTTTTTTCTTCTTAAAACACTTAAAATCAACCACTATGGGGTGCATGTTTTGAGAACTCAGCTTTTGAAAAGTACAGCACTTAGTAATGATCTCTTCTATTACAATGTCTATCTGATGTCTGATTTCATGTGAAAACCTAAAGGGAGGAAGAGCATGTATTTTTTAGCATTAAATTGTCAGATAGAATGACAGATGTATTTTATTATTTTTTACTTTTTCAAAGATGATGCAGCTTCAAGACAGGTAGGCTGTCCGTGATTGAGTTATAAAGACTGAGGATATGTTGTCATTGAAGGCATTCAGGGTTTTTAAAAGAACATCTCCTCACCGCACCCATTGAGGACTGCAGCAGCTATTACTGAGTGTGCCAAGGTTAGGTGCTTAAGCTGTTAGCTCACTGTATTCCACTGCCAACCTTGTGTTGTTATTGCAGAGGGGGCGAAGATGAGAGAGACGGGGGATTAAACTGAACTCCCACGCAGCAGTATTACTTTATTAATCGGCTGTCTTTGTCTATCAAGGTTATAACAAGAATCTGCTTGGTGTATGTCTTTAAGAGGACAGGGGCTTTCATCCGCAGCATTGCAAGATGAGGGTTCTTGTCTTTGTTTTTCCAGTCTCTTATTTTTACTAACTGTCAGTTTTTATAAGTAATCAGTCTTCCATCACTCCTTTGTCTTTTGTCTGGTTTTACCTTTTGACATTAATCTATTGACCGTCACCTTCAGGTTTCTTCATAAAAATATCATGGGAATCTTTGTCTTTGACTATTAAAACGTAGCACACCAGCTGTTGGTCAAAAATATTGTCTATGTCTTTAAGGACAGACCAAAAACACTATGTTTTATAAAAGAATGGAGAAAAAAGAAGTTCACTTCCACAGGTCAGTTTTCACATATTTTGGTGGTTCAGTATAAGAGTTATTTGAAAATATTTCACTAAACACTAGATATGTATTCCATATATGAAAGTCATTTATCTGTTGAACTAAAGAAAAACTCTTTATAAGGCTCTAACACTCTTCATTTGACCTCTCTGTGACCTTCTGTATGAAGGCAGTGTTGTCCAGACTGGCCAATATTAACATTAATGGCAACAATGGTTAAACTATTACTCAAAATAGTGTCTAGTCATTAAAAAAAATGAATGAACACACTGAATTCACTCTCACACAATCTGTACAGTGATAGCAGTGCTCTGTAAATTTGAATATGTTTTGTTGTCCAGTGAAATCAACACTACACACCAACCTTGTATCCACCTGTCCTTTTTGTTCAATTTTTGGCCAAATTATTTAATCCTTATATAAACTCAGACTGATGCACATCCAGCCCTGCATGTGCTGTGTTTTTCGGTGTGCATTTGTGGAGATTAAACCTTGATGTCTTTCATTGACTTACACATTTGTCCATTGTCCTTTGGCTGTTTGTACTGTTTGTAACATAGAATAAAGTCAGTAATGGTCTAAGAAAAACAACTTGCAGCTTTTCTTTATCTATATTTGCCTAATTCTTTTTGTTATTAGGGTATATATATTTAGCTTTAAGATGCATTATTAAATTTGAAAGAAAGTGTCAAAACACTCAAAATGGCTAGTAAATTTCTAAGTAACTGGTTATTGATTATCAGCAGTTCATGAAGTGCTAACTTTTTTGGCTATGAGACAGTTTCTTTTCTCTCTCTCTCTGTTTGTATCATCCTCATTGCCCTGTGCATGGCTGTATGTCGCTGTTTAATGTTGAATGTTTTACATATTCATCAAGCTGTGATTTTCCATGATTTTCAAGAATGCAAAGCCCTTTAGCAGTGATCTCTCCAAATGAGTTGAATCATTTTGTTCTAAAATGAAATATCCGCATTTGTGAAAGGAATAATTTTGCTTTTAAAATGACACATTTAAAAACACAATTTTAGTGTGTTTAGAGTTTTTTGTCATAGTATTTCTTCCCTTTACTTTGTGTTTAAATTTTAAAATTCTTCCTTGAAATTTCATTTTTGAACAAAAATCATATTTTGTCATTTGCCTATTGTATTATTTAGAATGATTTTTATGAGTTATGGTTGGCTCTCTTCATGTGGATGAATTCACCTTGGGATAAAGTGTGTCCAGTATTCCTTTGTTGCCAAAATACTTATGCTTTGTCTTTGCACATATCTATGATTGTGTATACATTGTATATCTACATATATCTATCTATGTATAAAGATATATATCTATCTAGATAGATAGGCATATCTATCCAGACAGATAGATATAGATATCTAATTATAGGTATAGATATATCTATGTACATATACAGTATGCTTATGTGTTTGTGTGTGTCTGTGGGTGTGAGTGTGTGTGCATGCAAGACCTCCTGACTGTGTTGAACTTATGCTATATGTATTTCAATGTGTACATGCATGCATTATCATTTCTACATGAATGTATGTGCCTAGCAGTTTGTTTGAGATTCCCTACCAATGTGACTATTTGTATACCTGTGTGTTTGTGTGTGCGTGTGTGTGTATGTAGGTGCATCCACGCAGGATTCTGATGCCATGGAGCCGGAGAAACAGGTGGACAGCACAGTGAAAATGGCTGGAGTAATTGCAGGGATTCTTATGTTCATCATCATCCTTCTCGGAGTCGTGCTCACCTTCAAACGCAGGTAGGTAGTAAACCAAACAACAGAACAGACTAGCAGCTTAAAGGTGTTAAACATAGCATTTTGACAATAAGTCATTATCTGCACATCTTTTTGTATCCTCTGTAGCTTCTATCAGACTATGATAAAGTATACCAAAATACTGATAATCTGCTTTTTAGAAATTATAAACAAAACAAAAAAAAAAGAATGGAGAATTTCCTCCAAAGAAAACATAACTGAAACTTTGATAGTTTTTGGTGACAGCGTATGGTGAACAGACCCAACAGATGATCATCTTTAATAACCACTGTGTCATTTTATAATGGTAAGCAGCTCTGTAGTTTTATGTTTTTGGTAAAAATTAATGCTACAATTGGCACTTTTAATGCAAATTGGTAAACTAAAAGATGGTGAAGTTATTGGACTGTACTGGATTTTACTGTCAATTTTAAGTGTCCTCATAGCAAATATCCAGGCAGATAGCTATACATATAAGGAGTGACAGATACTCAATTATACACTTATGGGCTATGGAGAAAGTAAACATTTTCAGGCAAAGACATTTCACCACATTTAATATAAGACTGAATCAGAATTTAAAATGTTTTTCATTTAGGCTCTGTTTCTTACAACAAAATTCCTTCTAAGAGATGAGCATTTATCAAACATTTCAGGTTAAAAACCTATTGTGACGGCCACAGACTTTTATTCTTTAGGGAATATAAAAGGTCAGAATGTTGTATTACACCTGGTGATGTATTTAATCCTCTAACCCTTAAATGCAAATAATAATGATAAAGTTGCCCATAGCTAAATATATCTAAAACCTGTAAGAGCTATATTACATTATCCATTTAGCAGATATAAAAAGCTTTCTGTCTTTGTTTACTTGCACACTGGCTTGCCACCATCACCTGCCTTTCTTCCTTTTACTTTCTCTGATTCTCTATATTGCTCCATCCATTCCACAATTCCTCTCTAACCCTTTAGATCCTCCATACTGCTTTTATATTTTGTTTCGCTAGGTCTCACATTTTTGAGTTTTGTGTCATAACTTTGTTTTTGGCAATTTCCAACTTCATGGGAAAAAATTACATAGACCATTGCTTACCACACGAAATGGTAGCTTGTTTTGCTCGATCACATACAGTAAACTTGCAGTAAGAATTAGAGAAATTAGAAGAAAAAAATAAAGTAAGATTCTTTTATGTGACCAGTAAAAATAGAAAAATTATGATACACATGCAAATGCATTCCAATAACCACTCTGTGGTACTTTGAGAGATATTAGTAATCATACAAATAATTATTATAAAACTACGTACACTTCAAAACTAAAAGCCACAGGGAGGTGAAATGAAAGATAAAGACATTACAATTACTTGGTCCAAGTGCTTAAGGCATAAAAGCTAATATCTTTTTACAAGCAAACATCTGAATAAATAATGGTATATCCTGAAAACTGTACTGCTTTTAGAAGGAATACATAGACACTGAGGATGGCTTAATCCTTTAAAAATCTGTACTGTCACTATTCTTAAGAAAATTGTTATTCAGATAACAGTGTACAGCGTTTTGTGTTTTAATAATATCTGAACATCAATTAAAATGACATCCCACACTACTGAACAAGGTATTGTTCTCAGGTGGATTGGCTGCCTCTGTCAAAATAAAGTCATCAGTTTGATCAGTTTTTACCATGAACATAATTTCCTTTCTTCCATGTAGGCCATGGATTTGATGCAACATCTATATTTTAGCATAAAACCGCACGCTTGAAGTTCAATTAAATGCCTTTTCCCTCTCTGACACACAAAGCACATTGGCCTCGTCATAACCACAAAGGGAAACATAAAACTTAATGCACAGACAAAAATACATTGAGGAAAACTGGAAGATACCTCATTGCTAGTCTGAATACAACGTTGTATCCATTTTAAGCAAGCAAAAGAGGCTGGGGAGTCAGGCAGGGCACAGGGTCAGTTGGAAATGCTAATCAGAGGCTAACCCAGGCTAACAGAGTATACCAAGCAAGAGGAAAAAATCCACCAGAGCCAAAGGAGGCAAGTGCATGATGTAACAAGATAGGTAAAGGCGGAGATCTCAGGTGCAGATAGGGAATGTAGGGGTGAAACAGAAATAAAAGGGGAAAAGAATGGGAGGGATCAAAGAAAGGGACAAATGTATAAGGTTTGGAGGAATATGATAATTGAAAACCAGGCAGCACTGGTTAACCTTGGGGTCAAGTGGATATGCTAATCAGATGCTAACCAGACTAGGAGGGCACAATATACATAAAAAGTCAATTAGAGGGCAAACACCACTGCAGTAGACGTAGGCAAAAAGACCAGTGACACAGTAGAAAAAAAGAAAAGAAGGAAGCAGTTGGGATGCTGGTCAGATGTTCTCATGGACTCAAGCTAACCCAGGCCATCAGTCAGGACTAAAAGGCCCATACAGGTCAAATGAAATCATAGAGTACATATCAAGAATGGCAAAAATGTAAGAAAAGGGAATGCATTATATTATACTAAGCGATAGTAGGGAGTCAATCGATACAACCAGTCTAGGCAAATGGATTCAGACAGTGGCAGTTTTACCATATATCTGGGATCATCTATATTTTATTCTACACACTTTAGCCAGTCCCGGTGGCAGAAAAAGTGTTTTGGTTTGTTTTGTTTTTTTTAAATTGAAAGTGTTGTACATGCCTTTCAAACCTCATAAATTTCTCTTTTTTGTCAGGAAGTGCGTGCATAACTGTCCAATTAATCTTTTAGACTACCATTACATGTGTTCCAAATGGACTGTAGTTTTTGAAGAAAGCCAGGACATGTTGCTGATAATGTATGTAAAAGTGAATAACACTGAACAAGGCTGAAGTCTTAATGGTGATTCAATGTTTCTACAGCCAGGTGGCCCTGAGGGCTCAAAGACCCAGCACCAGAGGATACACATTTCATAAAAAGGTTAAGAGGGGAATTGATGAATAATTAATGTTCCAGAAGCTCCCTGAACATGGGCTAATTTCTGTTTGTAAAGCCAGAGAAGCAGACCTAAACTAAGTAACTGAGAGAAGATGACATCTTTGGAACTGCAAATTGATGGAAAAATATGTTGTTTAAACTTTTTCACCCCTATTTCCTTTTATCCAAGCTATTTAAAATTCTGATTCAGTAACTGTCTTTTGTGATAATATTTTATCTGAAGCTTTCCTACACCTTTCATGCCCTTGTCAACTTTAAAAAGAGACATGAAGGTTCAGGTTCACAGCCTAAATAGAAACAAATTATATGAATACTTCAAAGAAAAAACACAGAAGTGAGGATAGTCATATAAACAAACAAATTAACTAAAGGTATTAAAGTAACCCCTGGCCATGTAATGCTTTTACCACCGAGTATAAATTGTAAACCATAAATAAGCACATGGAAATGTGCACAAACTCAAAGTTACAAACACAGATGTGACTTTGAGTTTTTCTCAAACAGCTGCTGGAACTTGCAGTTCTTTCTGTATCCATGACACAGACAGAAAGAAGGGGTGAGACAGAGACAGCAATGTAATGTTTTTATAGAATCCTCACACCCTGTGGACAGTTGATGGCAGGGGGCTACACACATGTTGCCAATATGTCACACACAAGTGTCCCAGACACTGCAAAATAAGAAGAAAATGACAAAATACAGGCATGGGGCATTAACTCAAAGAACTACACGCAATTATTTTGATAAACTTCTAAATCTTTTACAAAGTATCCTTACTGAGTTTTTTTCCCCTCAGAAATAAGGCTGTTAGCATTTTCGCACTTAAAAAACTGAGGTTATCTGAATCCACTTTAATAGGGCTAGAGCCAAGCCATAGACTTGTTGTGTTAGTGTGGCTCAAAATCTCCTGCCTTTTCAATGTACTGTGTGCTGGTGCATGATGGCACAATGGTAGACCTCAGTCTTATCCTGGGGGTCAAATTCATGATGCACAGCCCTGTGATTGTTGAATCCTGCAAATGTTGAAAAAGACAGTGAGTGTGGTTGTAGTCCAACTCTCACCATCGGTGATATCCTTACACATAAAAGTTGCGTCAGTTTGACAAACGAGTTGATGTTTGTTCTATGTGCTATGTCTAGTTTGAACGCTGTGGTGAAGTCCCAAACACATAATTTCAGTGGTAAGGATAGAACTTCCCAAGAACACTCTAAAAATAGTAGCCACACTAGAAGTGGTGCAGAGTTGCGCAAGGACACAACCTTCAAGTTTAAATGGTGTAGACTGCTTTCAGAAGGAAACTTTTGTTTATAGTGGGCTTGTATTAAAGACAGACTTTATTTATAATTGCCTTTGATCAGTTATTGAACTTCCAACCTATTCCCATTTGCCTTTCTAAAGTTAACAGATTATACTCTTAAGATTATGGTGATTCACTCTTGAGAGAAATCACCAAGCTAGTCTGGGTTTACTGCACACCTTACTAGAAAGCTAGCAGAGCATCACTGACCTGCGCTAACTTGGGGTTCTTGAGAAGACCTGCTCAACATTCTACTATTAATTTTGGCAGAATGAATTTAGGGGTTTCTTTCTAAAGTCAGTTCTACTGGCCACAAGAAATATATTCAGTAAAGTTTGACATATTAGATTTTCACTATCAGTGATGACAGAATGTAGCCAAAGACAAAGGGGTAGACTGGGTTTTCTTAGTAAAATACAACTTCATATCCACTCTGAACTTCTCTTTATACCACTGAATTTTGCTCCCTTCTTAAAGAGTTAATTTGACAAATTGTTCATGCCACTCAACAAACCCTGGGACTTTTATTATAGTTACAGTTCATACTTGAAAGTGCCACCTTGATAAATCCTTCTATTTTTATACATAGAAAACCTACAAAGTTGAGAGACTGGCAGCCTGTGGTCATTTATGCAGCATTAGGTCTTTTGGGGCTGGTCTATTTTTATTTATTTTTTAAATGCCTACCTAAACAGATAAACATCTAATTAAACCTGTTTTCCCCCTCTTTAGCCTATTAAAGGTCATTCATGTTCACTGGTCTTCAGCCACAGACACAAATTTATGTGTACTTTTGTGTGTACTGCTATGTACAATATTTAAAAATTAATGTTAATGGTTTAGCAAAAAAGATTAAGAAAGTCACAGCCATGTAAGACAAAAACAGTTCACTGTCTGTTCCTGAATTCTGCCTGAGGATTAAATGCTGTGGCAATTTTACCACATATAAAAAAAACAATAATAGTGCTTCAAAGAGTGGCAGCCCTATAGTGTTAGGTCTGAATTTTGGTTCGATATTCTTAGTGTAAATGGAAAAAGATTAAAAAAAAAAATTTAAATGAATCGGATGTCTTTCTCAACACAACCTCTTTGACTCAAGTCTCATGCCCTTTTATGTCTCTCTCTATCTTCCTGTTTCCTGTCTTTGGCTCCACCCCTTCCTGTCCCGTCCTGTACCTGCCTTGCCCTTGCTCGGATAGAGAGATTCACACATGGAGAACTCTGAGCGTGGGGTATTGTATGTTTACTTCTAGACATGACCGCATCCACTCTGTACTTCATTGTGACGTTCGGCATTTAGTAGTTTCCAAAGGCATCTTTTGACATCATTGAATAGTTAACATTGCAGAGAGATATCTTTGTCGTATTTCATCAATTCATTAGCATCAAAAAAACTGTTTTGAATTTTGAATTAGGATATCTCTAAAAAACAGATATCTTTTTGGAGTAAAAAAAATTTTAAAAATACAAAAAAAACACAAACAATGTTACCTTGGGACAGCACACATGCTGTGTACCCTTCAAAACAATTATTGTGCAGACAGTGCGTAATTGCCTCGGTTATGAATCTCAGTATTGTTTAAAAGCACCGCAGAATGTGCTGACCTAAGCAATACCTAAAGATATTTTGGGAGCTACATATTCATTTTCTTTCAGAGAATAAAATGTGTAACGCCTAATATTTGATTCTATGTGGCACATATGCAATTTTCTCCCAGCTGTTTTACCACTGAAAAACCACATAGAGTTAAAGCTCCCTCAATTACCTTTTTCCTGCCAGATCTGTGTCACTAAGTGGATGAAATTTAGGTTTTTCTATTATTTTGAGAGTTCCATTGTTAGACATTAGAACTCATTTATGCACTTTTCTTGCACCCTACCTGTATTAGCACCATTCATCTGTATACTTCTTTGTCTTTCTTGCTGGCTGAAATAATAACGAATGAGTGTAGTGATATTTTAGTAGAATATTGAGGTGTAAATAGGACTTTTAAATGGCTGCTTTGGCTGTTATTATTAGCTAAGAAGACAAGTTAACATAAGATGCTTTTGGTAAACTTTTCCTGAAATACTTGATCATTTACTTTGATTCATGTGCACATTTACATCATTGATGCACCCCATCTGTGCTTGTTTATATATATATATATATATATATATATACTGTGTATGTATATATATATATATATATATATATATATACACACATATATATAATTTTCTTGTCAAAAGTTCACATCTGAAACAAATACAATAATTTCTGAGGACGTGCACTGCATCAAAGTGTACTTTTCAGTTCCTTTGTCATGAGAGATTTATATTATCTGTCCAATACTCTGCCAGTCATTTGCTTTTGATGCATTGTTAATAGTTTTGTTATTTGCAAGAGCTCTACACCTGTAGTCAATTTTCCATCATGAATGGGAAGACAGAATTTCAGGTAGAGAAAAGAAAAGTAAATGTGTTCCACATTATGGTGCTTTCTACACTGGTGTAGATGGTGCAGATTGGTGTAATTGATTATATCTGGGCATAATGCAAACAATTATGCAAGAATTGTTGGAAGAGAGAATCAAGGCAGCCAGCCAGCTCTAAGATTAGAAAAAGGTTAAATAATTAATCCAAGTTTATAGGACCAAAATTATGTGTTTGGCTTCAACAAAAACATAGGTGGGTGATTAGGATGGTGGTATGTGGTAATGTCTTGCCGAATGAAAAGTGATGCTTTATAAATATCTCCACCCACACTGTTCTGGAATCAAAGACAGTCCACTCTGTGCCTGTCATGGTAGTTATCATTTTCTCAAATAAATCCACTGTTTGCGTTTTAAGGTTACATATACATATATAACCCCATATACATACAACATATAATTAAACTCTTGATTAAACAACATGAGTTGTATTTAATGCAAGACCCCAATTTTAGGGATAAATAAAGTATATTTTATCTTTATCATCTTCAAAGTTGCATTTAGTATTTTGGGGGGATTTTAAAGTATTCTCGTTCACACTGGTAAGATTCTTCCCAAAGGCTATTTGACCAAGCAGAGGGATGAACAAGTAGTAGCAATATGCATTTCAAGGTGATTATGACAATTAATTAAATTGGGAAATCTATAATATAGTTCATCTTAAAAAAATATTCAAAGTAAACCTGATAATTCGCTCAGGTTCAGAGAAAGTAGGAACTTTGCCAAGTCTTTTATTAAGGAATACTATATGTTAATGGTTAAAATACCACCGCACCTCTAATGGTTTATTTTCTTGAAGCCCTTAGCATTAGGTCTATTTTTAACCAAAGTTAGCAGTTATCAAACATTTTCCAAAAGGTTTCTACATTGGTTTCTACATTAGCCTTGTATTTCTGGAAATACAGTCAATCAGAAATAAATGAAAAATTAAGTTAGAGGTTAGCACTGTTGCCCTACGGTAAATTTTTCTTTGGTTTGAAACCTTTTTTGTGAGGAGTTTGCTTGACCTTTTTTGCCTACCTGTGCAACATGCATATTAGGTTAACTGGTGATTCTGATTTGGCTCTAGTTGTGAATGTGAGATACATGAAGTGCATAGAATAAGGTGCTGTATGAATGTGTGTGAATGAGTTAATGCAGCTTGTAGTGTAACACACTAGTGAGTGGAAAAGTGCTATATAAATGCCAGCCCATTTAAATGAAGCACCTCCATTTTTGATTAATTTTGTGACAAACATTTCTCTTTGAGGAGAAAGGCATTTGCACTCATTTCTTTAGAAAATTGTGGGAATGCCTAGTAAATGCCCCAAAAAACAAAAATCACAAAATAAATGATAAACCTCCACACTGAGACAACAAAAGGACACATCTTCTTTCCAGATAGTATATTACACCCTCGGGATCTCATCTATAACAAGAGAAATGAGATGATTAGAAACTGGTGTCAGCACACGGAATGGACTCAGGCTGAATCCACTGCAAATGGCAGGCTCTTGTGAAGCCAAGTGGTCTGAAGTGTGTGTGTGTGTCTGTGTGTATGTGTGTGTGCACGCACATGCAGTGGAACAGTCTCCAAACTGGAGGATGTACACAAGCATATAGACAGATACCAAGAGGCACACACATTTGAAAGTACTGAGTGCTTCCATGCTAAAGTTGGACTTACTCGTAGATAAATTGGTGGTGTTAACACAGACACACTTACACACACACACTCACAACAGAGCTGGACTTGACCCCTATTCTGCAGATGTGACACATGGTTGAATAATGGACTCTGCAGCTTGCTGAGATGAATGCTTGATGGTCCACTTACAGCACATTTAAAATTGGTGATGGCAGGCCATTTACACACTCACACAGAAATACAAACTCTCATACTGTGTGATCACCAGGGATGTTCCTGGTGACTAATTTACTAGCCGTTTAAATGAGAGAAAAGAAATCAGACTAGTTGACTAGTCTAAAAGGCAGAAAACAGTCTGATAGATGAGGTTAAACATAGGCCATAAAAATACTGTGTGTGCATTTAAGGGCTATGTGAATCCATTAATCATATTCCTCAATAATCAAATTGTGCTTTAAATGTCACTAAAATGTGTCTCACTTTGTGCCATAGATTACACACAGAGAATGTCAGATTAGTTTGCGAGAGTGACATTAGCAGTGCTAGCAGCAGTAGCCCTCCTTTCTCGCAGGGTAGCATCGCTTGTGCTGAATGTGGTTACGCATGGCTTTGTTGCTTGGTTATATGCTAGTTTATTCTGAAACAGCCAACATGCAGTTGCTCATTTTCTACATCAAACTACTGCACAATCATGCTGGTTAGTGTGACTGTAATCTGTTTACTTTCCCCCTCGCTTGTTTAAAACAAGCGTGGCGCTGCATCTGTCAGGGCTGCAGCCCTGGGTTAGTGTCGGGTGGCATCATAATATCTTTGAACAACAGGTAGCTGCCATTATACGTTAATGAAATAAAAATATAACTAGTATATAACTAGAATTCTAGTGCCGACGTCTAGGCGACTAGTTGCGCACATCCCTAGTGATCACAGATGTAAACTGGTACATGGAACAAGAACACTTTATAGAACAATCTGTTATGAAGAACGATCTTATTAGATGTTAACTGGATCGTATTTCAATTATTGCCCTTTGTTTCTGTTGATAAAACCATCTAACTTTGAATTTTAATTGCTGTGAACCAGGGATGCATTGTTATATAAATGCTAATTCCATGGTTCAGCAAAAAAAAAAAAAAAGGGTTTCATAATTACACAATTATGGTACATTTTATAAAATTTGAAATAGTGCATTTGTTAACAGTCTGCCTGATTCTGAGCACTATTAAATACAGATAGCAGTGATATACAGTAAATACGATAAATATTTAACATTTATAAGCTGATTAAAACAATATGAATAAAGACAATAATCCTCTTCTTTGGCCATTTGTCCATGTTTGTATTCTCTCATATTGTCTTATACAACAACAAAAGCCATACTGATAAAATCTGTCTAAATCAGGTCAGTCACAGCTACAGCTTTGTCCTACACTACAGAGCTACTAACAGTACGTGTGGAGAGTTAATATGTCTTTAGCACATACATACATATATAAATATTTATTTATTTATTTTAACCACCCCTCATTTATAAAGGAACTCATTTATTTTGACATTTATTTCTAAATATGTGTAAGTATTTTTTTCCTTGCATTTGTTTCAATGTGTCTCTGTGTTGCTATGTGTCTATGCATATTGCATCATAGCATCCTTCTTGTGTACACGTCAAGTAAATGGTGTCATATCAAACCTCTAATTAAGTTGGTTCAAGAGATGAGCACTCTAAAGGGATTTCACCTTCATTGGTATCCTGTGTTTGTGGACTCTCCATCCCTCAAGTCACATGTTAAAAAGTTTAACTAACATCCTTTCACTGCTGCACATGGAGACCCTAGGCGTGGCTTGTTAACAAAAATTTCAAATTTTTCACCATTTTGCTGAGATATTTTCATCCGGTTGGGTCTCCTTTCATTCTCTCTCTCTCTCTTTTTCAATCTGTCTCACACACGGTGCCCTGAACAACTTGGTGGAGTGTTTTTTCTATGCTATATTAATATTTATGACCAGTTTTAACGACTGTGGCTTTTACAGCTGGGCTCTCAGTGCTCTGCACTTTATTAATATCATAAGGACAATGTCAGCAGAGCCCTTAAAGAGTGGGTTATGGGTCTGACTGTGTGTATGTGTGTGGACTTCAGCTACCTTAGTGAGGACCAGTGTTTATTTTCAGACATTTGAATAAGGACATTTGGAAAAGTGAGGATCTCTTTTCAAGTTCCCAGACTTCCACATTCCTTCAAAGCCCTGTTTAAGGGCTTTGTTTGGGGGTTTACATTAGAATTAGGACTAGGTTAGGGTAAAAGTTGTGTTCTGGCACTTAATTATTAATGATGATATAATATTCGAATATCATTGTAAAATGAGCTAAACACAACTAAAAACCACACAACCACAACAATATTCTACTCTTAAGCTCCGTTAATAGTTAGTCCTTAACAGGCTGCATATTATTGATTTTTGGTTAGATGTAATGTGCAGTTTTTGTTGCTGCTTTTTTTAAATGTCAACATCTGGCTTGGTCACACAAATGATTCCACACCAAAGCTATGAATGGCTGGTTTGACTTGACTTATTATTCCAAAGTTTGTGCCAGAATTTATTCTGTCTTCGGCTAAAAACATGCGTCAGCTTTGAGTAACACGTTATCTTTGCCTCACCTGGTTCCCTGTCGCTGTGTCTATCCAGAGCAGAAGGAATGAAACAGAAATGAACCAAAATGAGTCTCATTTTTTAAAAAGGAAAAACTTTCAACAGCAGACACAGCTCCTCTCTTGGTCACAAGTGATTTTGATGCATCTCTGCCATCTTTGCTTCATCCTCCATCTGTCTTTACTGCTCTTAAATGTAGCGGTGTAGCCCCTCCCAGCTACTGGTATGATACCTGGCTAGCTAGCATTACCCAGCATGCCATTCAGTGGTGTAATTTTATAAATGTATTATTCGTGTTAGAAATCGTTTATGTTTTGCAAATTGTTGTGTGCCATTATATTTGCCCAGTTGAAAAGAAGTAGTGGTGGATCATTAATTCTTGTCTTACATTAATATATATGAGTCATATGATGAGAAGTGTGAAAATGGTAAAAAGTTGATACTGATTCTTTTGTCATACGTTTTTCAGCACTGCTAGTGGCCAGCAGTATAATACATCTACGCCATTTGAAAAGCCACAGCAGCTATTTTGTCTGGTCACCGGTATTTGAAAACCTCATATCATGTATGAAATTAAGACTAGTATACCACATAGATAGATGGGTAGGTGGATAGAAGCAGTCTGCAGTAGTTGTGTGAGGTCTGCTCTTCTGTAAATTGGAATGGAAATATTGATCCTTCAGAACTGTGCTTGACTTTCCCCTGCTATAAAAACTCAGTCTGATGAAGTATGAGTTTGTGTCTAAGACACACTTTGTGTGTATGTTAGTGTGTCCTGACATATTATGAGATCCCAATCTCTGGCCACTCATAGATGAAGGATGCATGCCAGGGGCAAGTTGCCAACAAAGCATTGCAGAGAGAGCAGAGGGAGCACAACACACACACACATGCACACAGACACACAAACATATGGATGGATGTGAGATTGGTCAGGTGACATGCAATGGTATAATAATGATAATAATAATACATTTTCTCTTAATAACCACTTTAAACCAAATCCAGAGTAAAACTTTGGCCTAGTACAGTAATCATCAGTACAAACCTCATCCAACTGAATCCTCCCTGCTTCCATTTGTTCCTCTTCCAACTTCCATCTTCTACCTTTTGCTCTGTTTTTCCACTCCTCATCTCATATCTATCTACTGACCTGCCAACTGGAACTGGTGATGGAGGCATCAGTGGTGCATTTTTGGGCTATTTTTATTTACTTTTATTTTCCCCTACAAACCCAAATTAAGTATTCATGCATTATTGGAAAACCTACAGGTTAAAAAAATATATAAAATATTTAGGGGGACTGGACAGTCAACAATCTGTAACATGATGGCAGTGTAGATACCCCTGAGTCTTTGGTAGATGAATGAAACCCTGAGCTTCAGGCTAACATATTAGTATATACTACGCTGAGTAAAAGTGGCAGGTCACTAATGCTGTCAGCAAAGTAAAACCTTGTTTGAGACCTAGACGTAATGATGATCTATTTCTTAATATTAAAAAAAAAATGGTTTAGTGCTGGAGATACATTTTTATTTGTAAGTTAGGATGTGTACTACAATAGAAAACCAAACACACCTCTTTCTGAAGTACCATTTCTGAAGTACCTTCAGTGATCCAAGACTCAAACTCCTTGATAAAATTCTAACACTGCTCTATGGATAAATAAATAGTTCCTTATCTGGAATACGTCCAAAGTCTAACTTGACTATTTCCGATACTGTTATTAGATTGCTTTGTATATTAAAACTGCTAACAGTGTTTTATTACTTTAGGTAATTTTCTTGATTTAAAATGAAACCGTCATATGGGTATTACCTGTTATTACTTTCAGAGCGTGTGCTAAAGCCTTAACATGTGGTTAACAGACTGAATGATGGATGATTGAGTGTCTGTGTTTTTATGTCCTAAAAGTTAATGATCGGGCAAAGCTCTTATGAAAAAAAAAGTGTAATTTTTTGGGTGAGTGAAGTAATCATTTCACAAGTCATAGATCTTCTTATTATCTCTAATTTATTTGATTGACTGCTGGCCACTTCACAGCTGATTTACAGTGGAGTATTTTAGCTAAATATCGTTAGACATCACACTAAAATATTCCGTGGGTAGTCTGGTATGCTTCAACATGGCCTTTTTTCTTGAGAATTTGCAAAAGAAAAACATTACCCACCGGGTAGTAGAGAAAAGTTAATCATATGTGCAGCCAACTAGATGTACTGTCAAACACTTGAAAGGAAACCATTCACCATCTGTAAAAACATTATTAAACAAAGTTAAGCAACAGAAAAAGTTTTCGTAGGAGGACACATAGACAAGCAAATTTAGAATTCCGATAGGCAGGTTGTACAAGTAGATAGGAAAAAAATCAAACAGTGGAAAGAAAAATGGGTAGTCTATCAATTTAAAATGGCAAAGAGTCAAAAATAAATTTTCATTCAAATCATGAACTAATCCAATGTGTTTGTCCTTCTTCTGGGTTTTGCTCTGTTGTCATCATCGGCCTCACCTCACCATGCTTCAGAAGACATGCTTATTCCTACTCTTATTACCTGTAAGTAGAGATTTCACACCAGAAAGTTCCTTTCTCAGCCCATTACTCTTTTTTTATGGCTATCTTTTGAGTTCTGTTAAGTTTTTGTCCTGTTTTCTTGCATACTGTTTAACTTGTATCTAATTTTAAGGATAAAAAAAATATTCAAATCTCAAAATATTTATATTCTCTAAGACATCACAACCTTCAGAAAAAAGTACCCCATGGTCATAGCAGAATCAATATTTCACTGTTTTTTTTTTTTGTTTTTTTTTTAAGAGCCAGCTTGCTATTTACACTGCATGATAAAAGGTCTACTTTATTACCTGCCAAACACAAACTGTGATTTGATGGTTGGTAGACAAACACTGCAACCTGCAGTCACAATATTGTCATGTGGCAGGTGGCACTTAAATATAACTCTAAAGCAATATAAGGCAGGCAATCAGTAGCTTGCTAATAAAATACACAGGCAAATATGGAAATACACATGCAAATACACAGGAAAGACATGACTGTTTCACTGCCAAATGAGAAATATTGACACTCTCAAGCAGCTATGAAGAATTTATCTATTAGGTGAAAAATGTATTCATTCATTTAATCTGTAATTAATAGGAAGTAATGTTTTCATGTTTCATTTTCTCAAAAACTACATGTGAGATATATTAGAAAAAGAATGGGGAAAGCATGGGGCAAGTATATCATACATGTGTGTATAATATCAAAACGTCATAAGCTTACTTACCAGAAATTGAAGAGAGTGAATTTTTTTTTAAATGTAAAAATTCCAACATTTCTGATGATTCTGTTTCAAATTCTCAAGTTACATATATCTGCTATTTTGACTAACCAGTATTCTTTAAAATTCCAGTGAATGCTCTTTTAAAAATTCAATGTAATAATAACACTATGCAAAATATGTACTCTATACCCAAACACTTCTTTTTATTGTTCAGTACATATTTTATATTGGGTGACTGGACTAGCTACAGCATAAGTTTGGCAGTAAGGAGAAATTTCAGTCGGACTTCATCTACATTGTTTGCACGGCTCGTCTCGTAAAGTGTCTCACCCTAAAAGGTCAATGTAATTCACTGTTATCTTCTCTACCAAGTGGCTATTTCCTGCTTATTAACCAATTCTAATGAGGCTCTATTATAGCTGCCTGTTCATACATGCAAAAGCACGTACAGGCACACACACACCCCAGCATACCTGCACAGTCACATGCACTCTGTTGCCCCAAGCTCCTGTACAAATCCCTGCAGAGAATTTCTAAAACTTTTCGCTTCTCCAGCTGTCTTCAAAGCATCTGAAAATTTCCTCCAGATCTGCAGCAGACTCCTAACTGAGCGGAAAAGTCAACATATACCAAAACTTCTTCTTAAAACAGCCCCCCCTCAGGCTTTTTGACCCCACTGGAAATTACTTCTTTATAGTATGAAACTGGCACAATTAAAAAGACAGCAGCTATCACTGTGGTTTTGCTGCTTTTACACACTCATTACAGTGTTTAATTTGTTTCGGCAGAGAAAAAAATGAGCATGACCTGCCGTAGACATGCACATATCTTAAGGATAATCCGTGAACAATAGTCAAAATCAAATACACCAACAAATCCCAATCACAGGCTTGGATAAATGCACAACTCACAGACTGGCACAGTGTCCATGAACTCAAGGAATGTCCACGTGGAGGCATTAAGATGACACAGCATGAAGACTCTCATTTATATGAAAGATTTGAATTTGAAAAAAGATATTTCCATTTTTTTTCTTTAGATTATGGGAGTCTTTATCAAAAATGATTATAATGCTTGTATTATTATTTTTTTAATATTAGCTGTTATTTCAATAACAGATTTTTTTTTTTAGTTCCCTTTATATTGCTTTTGAAATATAAATGTAAGTACCACTGAAGTCCAGAATTCCTTGGGATCTGGTTTCTAATTTAAATAAAATCATAAACAAAAAATCTATATATAACATAATATGACAAGAAATACTGTATGTAGTAAATAGATAAGTAATAATTAATGAGATTAACTTAACAGTAAATAAACAAGATTGGCTGTAACACTCATGCAGTCACACCCATATATACATACACACAGTTATAGCCCAAGGATGTTTACTGTTAGATGAAAAGGGGATTTAAATTTGCGCAAGACTCCTGCAGTCCTGTAGTGTGTGTTTGTGTGTATATTGATACTTGCTCAGTGTCTTTTCAACCCCTATCTCTCTCTTCACCTCTTTTTATATCCCTCAATCTCTCCCTCCCTTGCTGGGTCTGTCTCTAAATCCTGTGATACGCAGATGAAAGTTTGTTTGGGCTTCGCCTGCAGCCTCCTCTGGAGCTACTGCTGTCATCCTGAAGTGACTGACTGCCTGTCTGACTTCAGCACTGGCTGGGGATGGCTCGAGGATATCTGAGCTATCTAGTTGCCAACCAAATGGCTGAGGCCATTCTAGCCATAATCCAGAAGTTCTCTCTTGACAAAAGAAACAAATGGCATCTCCCATGTTTGACTTGATGCCTTGAGGTTGTCCTGATGACTTCCCAAGCTTCAACTAAAATATATGGACTTCTCTTTGTATACAAGTTTCTATAAATGAACTATACTGGCCACCTTGAAATAAATTCAGTTTACAGATTGGTTACTGAAAACTGAACAATGAGTATTTACCACAAAAAATTTTTTTTCTACAATTTGAATAATAATGGTCTGCTTATATGAGGTGCCTTTAAACATTTTTTGGAACTGACCCATTCTTGTTTTAAATTTGGCCATTATCCATCTTTTTGTGAACAATGTCCTCCACTAAGTCAAAACAGCAACTCTGCTACTGAAATATAGACATAAATGTCTAGAAGGCATAAAACTATTGTAGTATATTACCATTCTTTTCAGATGAATGGTCTAACTTATCATGAAAACAATATATAGCATGCCCAAGCTAAAATGTGTAATGATTACAAGTTTTTGGGTGATGTTGACAGATGGGCCTGAGGGGCGCCACTATAGCTCACCTGGTTGAGCAGGTGGCCGATGTACCATGGGCAAAGAGTACCTGCTGAAGTGTCCTGGGTTTGAGTCCACCCTGGCCTGTTCTTTGTGTCATTCCCCCTCACTCTCTCCCCCCACCTTCCTATCCTATCAAATAAAGGCCAATTCTTTTTTTTTTTTAAATAGATATAAATAGATAATAGATACATTTCTTCTCACCTCGTGTCTCTCCATAAAAATGTATCTTCCCTCACACTCCAGACAAAAAAAAGGCATTTCTACCAAACATATCTTATTATCGACATATCAAACAGCCCACAATTAATGTCGCCAGGGCCACAAAGAAGTCCATGATTTTCGCCGCAGTTGCACCTGGCAGGGTAACCTTAGTACTTAATGAACTGCTGCCATGACATTCATTAAAGAAGGATTATGTCGTGCTCAGTGCCACTTAGAATATGCAAGGAATTTGTCATTTAAATGAGTCCATTATTGGTAGGAATGTGTGCTAGGTAGAGGTTTAGTGAAAGAGTGGGGAGGAGAGTGGCCTTTCTCATCCTACAAGTCACAAGTTTCTGTCTGTTGTTTTTACGTCCCCTTCTACATTATACCTGCTTTTGCTGCATTGTTGCTACTTTTGTCACTTTAGTCATCCTCCATCTCCATCCCTGTTTTATCTTTCCTTAATTTTCTTTCATTTTCCTCTCTTCCTTTTTTCTTCAATTTTGTGGTTTTCATTTTTTCTCCATCTCTTCAACTTTTTCCATTTGGGTTTCCTTTCTTTCCTCACCTCCTCCTCCTCCTCATCTCTGCCCACTTTCTGTCAAAGTGCAGTCAGATAGTCAGGAATAGGCCACTCTAAGCTCCAATCACACAGGAGGTTTTGAGGCTGTGTCGCCTATAAATTGGTGTGGAGCAGAGCAAGGTTGAACCTGGGGTTGATGGAAGGAAATGATTATGGGAAAAACTTTGTAAGGTCATTCCTTCTTTTCCCTTGCACTTCTCCTGAAATTTCTCTCTCTAGCATCCTTCATCTCACTCTCTCTTGTTTGTTGTTTTTTGTTGTTGTTGTTTTTTTTGTTTTTGTTTTTATCAGTTTCCTTTTTTATTATTGACCTGTTGCATTTGTTTCCCTACTTTCTCTTGTTCACTTTTCACCCTCTGTTCTGTCTCTGCTTTATAATGTTTGATTCTTCACTTTTTCTCTCAATTGCTTAAGTACTCAAGGGCGAGTACAGCTCAGCATCTGATCCCAGGTGCACCCACGCACACATACACAATAATGTGCTTACTGATTTAATTTCATATCGCTACATATCTCTCTCAGTCACAAACAACTATTATTGCTGGTATTATTCTGTGAGCCAATGGAATGATAGGGATGAAAAGAAATGTTGCCTCTGCTTCTGACCTCTCGCTTATTGCTTCCTAACCCTTAGAGGGCTTAACAAATGCAACGGTGCACACACAAACACATAAGCACAAGCACATTCACAAACACCTAAAAATCACTGTAAAAAATGTGCACAGCAGCAACAGTTTACATTTTTGTGTATCATGAGTACATATCATGAGCACAAAGTTCTTTTTTGCCTTGACTTGACTTGTAAGAGTCAAGATATTGCCAGGAACTTTAAAGGACATGCATTTTTTTTTTAATTTATATTTTATACATGCTGTTTAGCCAGCTCCCTTTAAGAATGTGGTTTCTCCTTTGGAAGTTTTGAGTACATATTTAAACTTTTATTTTGTGTATCACTGACACCATATGGTAGTGAAACAGTCCTCAAGCCAAGAGGTGTTAAGGGAGCCTTGATTATTCATTGTAGGTATGACTGACATTCTCATTTGTGTATTTGCCTTTTGGAGTGGCTGTGCAAGACAGTGCAGTTTTTCAGAGACACAGGCGTATTAGGCGGCTTCGTGATAAGTCACTGAGAAACACACCCACTCACTGCCCAGTGTATACCAACGGTCCAATACAAGAGACACGTGTAACACTTACACACAGCTGAAAACACTGAATATCCGGCACACGCAATACTTACACAGATCTCAAGGAGATCAAGTGTTTGCTCATAGAAACAACACACATACACATGCTAGTATTATAGCCAATTTTTGTACACTCATACACACAGCCCACTGTGTGCCATTCGTGACTAGATGTCAGACGCTTAAAGTAAGTAGAAAAATGTGTTGGTGGATCCTGGAGGAGGTTTTTATGTTGAACTCAGAGAAAGAAGTACGAAAAAAAGGACAAAACTTCTAAATTTACTTAATTTAAAATTGTATTTTGAAGTGTATATTAGTGATAGAATTTGTTGTTCATTTGCAGACTAAGGCACTGATCAGAAAACATTGAGAAACTTGGTTAATGAATTGCTCTGTTCTGACAGCTAATTGGCAGCACAGGATTCTCATATAACTTCTGTTTTGCTGCAACAACCCATGTTTTTTAAAGGGTTAAACAAAAAGATATACAATCAAAAGCAAAGTGAGTGAAATCAATGTTCGTTGCAACAACAGACAACTGAAAGTTGTGATTAAAAAGTTAAATGGTATCAGCGTGATTGGATTCAGTTGATAGTGCTGTTTATGATTTTCAAAACAATCGGTTACGTTTTTAAAAAGGAATGAATGCACTGGCCAGACAAGCAGCATCAAAAGGGCTGGAGATTGGGGATTTTTTCTCTGGTGAAGGATAACCCATTCACAACATTTAGCTAAGTCAAGAACACTCTCAAAGAGCTAGGTATATGATTGTCAAAGTCTAAAATCAAGAGATGCAAAAACAAGATGCAAACCACTCATTACACTCAAGAACAGGAAGGCTAGATTAGGCTTTATCATAAAAAAACAGAGGAAACCAAGATTAACTTCTACCAGAATGATATGAAGAGAAACGTATGGAGAAGAAAAGGAACAGCTCATGATTTGAAGCCTACGACATCGTCTGTCAAACATGGTAGAGGCAATGGGCACATATGGCTACCAGTGGAACTGGGCCACTAATGTTTACTGAAGATGTGACTGCTGATAGAAATGGCTGGATGAATTCCAAAGTGTGTAGGGCTATGCTCAGATTCAGCCAAATGCTGTGAAATGGTGGCACAGTGGTGCAGTGGTTAGCATTGTCATCTCACAGAAAGAAGGTTCCAGTTTCAATCTCCTTGTTGGCTCATGTCTTTCTGAATGAAGCCAGCACCGTGCAAATGGATAATGACCCAAAGCATACTGCAAAAGAGTTTCCCAAGGCAAAAGAAATGGGATATTCTTCCATGGCCAAGCTTGTCACCTGATCTTTTCCAATAGAGCATGCTTTTCAGTTACTGAAGGCAGAGAGACCCACAAAGAGTGCAATAGCATGTGATGCCAAGGGCTGCTAACATCCATATGAGTTATGTTTATTGGTACTTCTTGGATTTTGCTGTAACCCTCAGAAGAATTCAAAGCTTTTAGGCATTGTTCTTCAAGATGATATAACACTTTGCAGTCTGCTGCTTTACAATAGATGAAAATATATTTCTATTAGCTTTTGTGAGAAATTCCATGTAAAATCCTCAGTAAAGACTCATGTAATTCCCTTGATCTCAAAGGTCTTGTAAACATGAGCAATGTGTAGACAAACTAAGAACTGAGCTTTTGCTTTCAATTCTGCTGTTATTTAAAAATATCTGCAAATAAAAAGTATGCTAATAAACGTATCTGTTTTATTAGGCACAGGTTTTCATTTGAAAGCAACATGGTGAAAATTCTGAACTAATTTCAGCAAAACCAATATCACTCGTGCCAGTGTTACTTTACTAAGAATAGTAAAGAACAAAACAACAGTATCTTTTAATGACTTCAAATATAGTAGTAGAGTAAGCTGCTTGATTCTGATAATGATAAAGTCCTCAGCAATATTTTGCACGACACCGAAATAGTGTACATTGGGCATTTTGGAGTAATCTATTATCTTCTTGGATAACTTTGAATGAAATGTAAATCGCACTTGTTGAACTTGAGTTGTTGGTTGCAAATTGCATACCTGTGTACCATGGCAAAAGTTGACTTCAGGTCGATAGCACTAATAATATTTACATCTCTAAAGGGAAACGGGGTGGTAGGTCTATGGCTCAGGTTGCATAGCAGCTTCTTTAATGAGTATTTGGGTGTGAATAGTTAAATGGATATCACACTGTAAAGTGTTGTGTAGCACCTATGCAAAGTTAAAAGGTTCTTTTATAAGTGCAGACCATTTACAATTTTATTTTAGTAGATCACTTGTAGCTTCCTTTTCAAATTAAATTCAAATTAAAGTGTGGTTTAAAGTGCATTTACAAGGGCATTTTTTAAAATTATTTATTTTTTATTAAAAGAACATAAAAGATATGGTTCAACATTAAATACCTGCTATTCTACTCAGCCTTTTGGCAGGTTTTCAGAAATCATGTGAATAATGCAGATCCTGCTTCTCCCTGAAACACAATGTTCCAGGTTTAGAGAGATTGAACCCTATAGTGCATATGGGCAGTCCTCGATCTAAAGTTTCCAAGTGTATCATTTAGATATTCAGTTTTAATTGTAAATACCTCCAGTAACATACAGCACATTTAATTGAAGCACACTGTGATTCATAACATATTCAAGTTAGTAACACCAACAAAACACATGACATGTTTATTATTTTACTTCATGTGAGTTACCAGTTGTTCATGGCCACTTAAAGGCAAATACAAATGGTAAATATTTGGTTTATACAACATAGTCAAGTAATATTTTCTAATTTTACAGTTTAATGTACTCTAGCCTTCAGTATCCAATCATTAAGATAGTGAAGTTTTTGACTTTCAGATTCAAACAAAAGGAGCCTGCATGTTTTTAAGCCTTTTTTACCCTTTAAAGTTTGACAAGCCTTGCACGCCCCTAATGATATGCAAAGTGTGGCAAGTGGACATGATTTGGACATAGCTGCCTAGTCTAGGTGATGTCCAAGCCAGAGTTTCCTCATATAGAGATGAGTCAGAGGACACGGAGCTCATTTAAATCACACTGTCAAACTCTACTGTATCTAGAGAACAATATGTCACATTGATATTAAAAAGAAGCACACTAATTATCACTTCCAGCATTTTCAGGTTCATGAGACATTTTCTGTGAATAGTTTTTAGGAGATGGAATGGGCTGGCACTAATATAGCACTTTTCTAGTCTTACTGAACACTCAGAGTGCTTTAGACTATAAGCCACATTTAACTATATATTCATACAGTGCTTTATTCTATAAACATTTTCTACCTCACATCTTATTAGCATTTAGAATCACCGGTTTACCAAACATTCATGTCTTTGGACTGTGGGAGGAAGCCGACATATCAGGTTGTGAGTGCTAACCACTGTACCATTGTGCTGCTCTACATACAGTACAAGACAGTAAAATCTGCTTTATCTTGGTATTTCTGTTGCCTCTGGTGAATCTACTGGACAATGTCAGATTGTAATGGCTTCCTGTCACTTCTGCCATCTGGTCTCTCAGTGGACCTAAAACTGAAGGTTCAGGCAAAACTCTAAATAGTCAACGCAAAATGGCCAACAGATGGGAGCTGTGGCATATAACAAGAAAAAAAAAATCAAAGGATACATTCACACTCAAGGGACATCTCATCAGCTTTCACTATGTAACTACACTTACCATTATATATAGCCACTTTAGAAGCCCCACATGTTCCAGAAGTACTGAATGTCAACCTTTACACATTAAAGCATATCACCTGCCCTTTCTTTGCTGTAGTTGCACTGGAGGGGAAAAATAACAACCTTTCCCTTAATTTCTAAGGCTTTTTCTATATGTATACAGGTCACTTTTAAAACACAGATTTGTCTACGTGGTTTGCCCTTTTGTCCACATGGAAACACAGTTTCCAGTTATGGAAAACTCCTGTTTAGAAAGATGATATAAAGAAACTCTATTTGTATTATTGATATGAAAACACACCTTTGGAAAAGATGACACAGACACCCATTCACTTCCTGATTGGGTTTAATTAGTCATTATTCCCTGATTTGTCACAACTAAGCAACTCTCATTCTCAGTGTACATGAATGGTCATGTGAAATGCAGGCTTGTTGGTATAGATTATTTCTGAAACAGTGCTAAGACACACATCTAGATAGAGATCAATTTAGTTTTAAATTTAAACCTATTTGTGTGGATGTGGCCTAAACACTTATAACAAACATTTATGGGGACAGAGACATAACTGTGCCTGTTAATTGCAAAGAAAGTTATCCATCTTGAAAATGAAGCATATGCTTCTCAAACTCAAGCCTAAAACATAGTGCTGTTGTTTGGCTTTACATAATAACTAAAACTGATGTTTGATATTTGACAACATTTTTACATTTTTAGAAAATGTATTTCACTTCTTCAGTTCATTGCCATTGAGTGAGTTGCTGTGTGAGACAGAGAAATGTCCAAAGGACATGTTGTTAAGGAATTTCCAAACTAAATTTAAGGTTTTTCTTATGTCATTCTGTTTTCCCAAGGGTAATTACCAATTTAATAACTTAAGGGCACATAGCATAGACATAGTAAAAGAACAACAAATTACAAAAGTGTAACAAGTTTTTGTACTGAAGTTTAAAGACAGTAAAATTATAAATTAATACTCAGCATGTCTCTGTTTAATGTGTAGGCTCAAAAATATGTTGTATGTCAAAATGACAACCCTAGAACAGTAATATATATTTTATATAATATTTACTCTGACATGTGTCACTGCCAAAAAAACAACAAAAAAAAGATGTTTTTAAGGTACTTTTGAACACTACAATGCACAAAACACAATGCTCATCCTTATGTGGCTGTTTGTTCTCTTCTGTGTTTCAAGTCACTGCATATAATAAAGAAACATCGTTTTCTTTTCTTTGTGTTCTCACCATAAATCATCTTCCAGAGAGTATTTTTGTTTTGTAAAAAAAAAATGTTTGTTTGCATATGTGCCATTGTGTTTGTGCACTGCATGCGGATTTAAAGAATTGCATGCATTTCAGTATGGGGATAATATACCTTTGTGTATACTTGTTTGTGTGTATGTTTTTGAACCTCTATAGGAAGTTGGCAAAAAAGCAGAAGGAAACTGCCAGCAGCTCCACTCAGCAGAGGGAGATGGGTCCGGTCACAACAGCTGATAAGAGCACCACTAAAGTCAGCACCTTACACAAAGATGACCCCTTTTCCACCTCCAACCAGGACCTCAATGGGTTCAGTAAGTCAGAATTCTCAGCAGTTCAAGCCCTAATGAGCATCCAGAATATATCAACTGTAGCTGGCACCATCATGGAGGTCTATTGGAAAATATATTGCTACATCATAATCTCTAATCGTATATATTACCAAGAATACACCACATTTGTGGAACAGCGTTTTCCTGCTGGAGAGCATTAAAAAAAAGAACAAAACACTACAGATTAAAATAATTTGCTGCTTTGCTGTAAGTTAACTTTTGTTTCACATTATAAAGTTTCTTTTCCCCTTGTCGCTCCTTAAAAATATGCATATGCTAGGTCTCTGTGCCATTAATCATTTTGTCACATTCATTTATTCAAATAGTGGACATTACATTTTATAATAAAACTCTCCATATGGCCGTCTTTCACCAATAACGTGTTGTGCTGCTTCACTAGCCTCCATCTTACTTAGTGCTGTTTTAATCATTTTCAGCTGAGCTCTCTATTTTTTTTTACTTTGATGCTTTATACAAGTACAGTACAAGTATGCATGTCCTCTTTCACTGCATATTCCACACATCTTCGACTGCAATCTTGTGAGAGCTAGCAAGCCTTCATTTGTTGGGGAATATTCCCACCTTTTTGTAAAACTATGTGTGTGATTCTGATGTAATTAGACAAAGCCTCTCAGGAGGTCATTTTCACTTGAAAATGTCATGCTGGCCTTTTGGGAGTGCTTGACCAGTGAAAGCCAGGGATGCTGGAGAGGGACTTAGTAGCAAGCTAATGCTGGCCGTAATTGCCTGCACTCTTCCTCTAATGATTCGTGCTGCAGTTCTGTTTTTGTACTGAAAACACTTAAAGCAGAGCACTTTTATCTGGACCGTAGGATCTATATGTATATACTGTATAATGAAGGGCTAATATTTTTTTACTTTAAAGTGTTACTTGATTTCAAATAGATTTTTTTTTTTTTTTTTTTTTTTTTTATTTTATCCTTTTTTTTAACTG
>VUQI01033797.1:18293-28399 GCA_015106735.1 Paratilapia polleni | reverse complement strand
GATCTGCAATCACAGCTTT
This sequence comes from Paratilapia polleni, assembly GCA_015106735.1. Taxonomy (NCBI): domain Eukaryota; kingdom Metazoa; phylum Chordata; class Actinopteri; order Cichliformes; family Cichlidae; genus Paratilapia; species Paratilapia polleni. The sequence continues at coordinate 28,380 of VUQI01033797.1, read as the reverse complement.
CATGTGTCTTGGCATGCTCTCCACCAGTCTTTCACATTGCTGTTGGGTGACTTTGTGCCATTCCTGGTGCAAGAATTCAAGCAGCTCAGCTTTGTTTGATGGCTTGTGACCATCCATCTTCCTCTTGATCACATTCCAGAGGTTTTCTGGGGTTCAGGTCTGGAGATTGGGCTGGCCATGACAAGGTCTTGATCTGGTGGTCCTTCATCCACACCTTGATCGACCTAGCTGTGTGGCATGGGGCATTGTCCTGCTGGAAAAACCAATCCTCAGAGTTGGGGAACATTGTCAGAGCAGAAGGCAGCAAGTTTTCTTCCAGGATAACCTTGTACGTGGCTTGATTCATGCGTCCTTTGAAAATAAGATAACTGAAATAATTGAAAATAAGAAACTGATAATTTTGCAGTGGTCTCTTAATTTTTTGCAGAGCTGTATATTTGGTCCTGGTGATCCATGGAGAGGACAGGAAGTTAAGAGTGGCTCATGAACAGAGTTGGAACAAGTTTTCAAATGCATGCATGTTAAAGCAAACAGATGCAAGCAGTAAGCCATTTGGTGATATGAATTTGAACATGGGGAATGATCCAGACAGCAAAGGAGCCTAACAAAGAGGGACTAACAAAACGGCACAATCTTCAAGAGTCTAAACTAATCTGACAGTTTTGTAGAATAAAACTGACAATAAGACAATCTTCCCAACAAGAACAGAGAATAATCTAATCATTGAGCTTCTGTATGTAAAGCTTTAATCTTTAATCAATGAGGTTTTTTGATGAATTTGCTGCACATCTGCAAGAACTAATATGAAATGTGATCTTCACATGACTACGCGAGCATGCCACTGACGTCACGGCCACAGAAAGTACTGTAATTTCACCTTCACACTCACACTACAGACTTACAGAGTACAGCAAAAAGACAACTGATGGGTTGGATCCAGATCGGACAGCCAAACAGCTAATGACAGTCTCCTACTGTAGTGAAAGGCCCTCCTTACCACTGCTGTCAGAAAGGCATAGCCTGCTTTTCTAGAGCTGTGAGTGCCGGTGCTGGCCCTGTGTCTCCTGAGTTGATCATGCAGCCTCTGACCCCTGACGGACCTCTGTTTGAAGGGTTTTGCACGCCTAGAGCGGGGGACCCTGCGTGCTTTGGGCGAGGTCCCCACCCGGGCGCGCTCCCATGGCTCAACGGGCGCGGAGCTAAAGAAGCATTCGGCAGACAGGACTGGCAGAGGGGTGCCAACGCAGGGCACGTGGGGCGAGGGCAAGGCTAGCCCAGTACTTACTGCCAGATCCTGAACTAGCTTCTCCTCAAAGGAGTACTCCTCTGCCTCTATCCAAAGTCTCTCATAGGCTGGGATGAAGAGGTTGATAGCACGATGCCTGGGGAGGGGGAGGTGGGGAGGAATGAAGGGGAGTAGGGGAAGGCAGAGTGGCATTAGGGTAGGTTCTGGTGAGTTTTTGGTGGAGACAGGAAGGAGAGATGTTGGGAGGAGGGGCGGGGTTACAGGAAGTGCATTTCAGGCAGGGTGGTGATTGGTCAATGTGGGGTCCACTGGCTCTTCTGACTGGTCATGTTTGGTCTCTAAAATACTTCATCATAGCAGCATGCACACTTTAGGAGGGGCGTGCAGTTTTCCAACACATCAGTGACTCTGTTCAGCTTCTATTTCTGCGTTAATTTATTCGATTTTCAAGGCATATGTTCCTTTACACAGATGCACAGGTATGTTGTAAAACTGCACAACCTTTTAAAGAGGAAAAACAAATCTTTAAATAATCATAACAGCAGGAGTCAAAATGGCATAAAATGACTTTTTTTTTTTTTAATCTTAGTGAAACCAGGCATAATGTTGGAAACCAGCTAATCAACTTATCAAAGTCAAGACTGATAGATTTCTTTCTGCCTTTCTTCTTTCCTTTCTTCATTGCTTCCTTTAGGGTTCACCTGAAATGAAACAGAGGCCTGCAGCTTGCAGTGTGTTTCCACTTTCCAATAAAGTTTGTTTCAGTCAATTCTCAGGCTCATTCTAGCTGACCAATCAGAATCAACAGTGCAGAGACAGTTGATTGCTAGGCAGAGATCGGTCCACAGCCTGGTGGATGAAGGGGGGAGGTTGAACATATGAAGCATTCGCCCCGTAGTTTCACTTTACCGTCAGCAGGGAGAACAGGCGGTCAAAGCTGGAGGCTTTGAATGCCCTCTCCAGCCAAACCTCCCGATAGCCATTCAGGAAGTAATTATTAATTTTGTATCTGAGGGAGGATGAGGTAGTGTTATGCAAGAAAACAACACAGAGGAGAGAATGTCATTAGGGAGGTGATGAGGGGTTTACATGGGCACACAATCAAGAAAAAAAATGACCCCACCCTCCCATGGCTACTTGGTGATTGCTTGTTATGTACGGTTAGACTGAGACAAGGCAATGTCTTAAACTGGCTTGTTCAAATAGAGAATGCCAATATTTAAGTATTGACATTTTTAGCATTGTCAGAAATGTGATAGGGGTGACAGGTGGCTCACCTGGGTAGATTGTAGAGCGGAGCCATGCGGAAACAAGCCACTACGGCACGCTTACGCTGTTTGGACAGCAGCTTCTGCCACACACACTTTTTGTTCCTCAGCGGTTGCTCCACCTGAGTGAAAAGATTAGAGGTGTGAAATTACATGGGTGCTATATGTAGCTCTACTTTCTAATATTGGCAAATGACTGATTAGTTATCTTATTGATGAACATTTCTAAATGAAGATTTCAATTTAAGACAAAGCAAAAAGAAAGAAAAAAAAATCAACTTGTGTTTTATACTTGTGTCTGGATCTGTTCATGGGGGAAAAAACCAAGATGAACATTTGAAGACCTCAGTTCAAGTGTTGCCTTTTTAAAAGATTAACCCTCTGGAGACTGCAGACTTGCCAGCGTATCTAGCTTGGTTTTCTTGATGTATCTATTAATATCATGGCCATTATACACGGTATGAAATATGGTTCAAATGCTGTATTTGTCTGTAAATCCACCACCTTCACTCCTGGCATGGTTCTGCTTTGCAGACCCCTTCTACATGTTGTAGCTGTGTACTGTCACCAGGGGGCGGTGTAAAAAAAATACAATGAACAACCTGTAATTTGTGCTACTTGTTTTTGTATGTACTGTTGTTAGTCCTTTGGCTTAGCCTCTGCCACTGAGAAGACAGAAGACACAACATACAAAGAACTTCCTTGTACTGGAGTAAAAACCAGTGTTAAAAACTGTCCACTGCAACCACTGTCTCTGCTTCTCATGCATGCTTTTGTTTTTATCTTTGATGCTTTTTTTGTGCTTCTTCCTCTTCTTGGTGAACTCTACTCTCATCCTACACACAGTGTCATCACTGTCATGAAATTACATGCTGTTGGTTTTTGCATTTTGAATTCCTCAAATCCCTCTCTCTGCACAACCAAAGAGCTGCACAAGCAGAAACCAATGCAGGACCATTAATCCTGCATTATCCTTTCAATGTCGCATGTGAAACACAGCCAGTACTAGGGCGGTGAAAAGGGGGCTTTCCTCTAAAGAGGGCCTAAAATCTAACATTTATAATGATACAGAAAACAGAAAAAATAAAACAGTAAATTCCTACAACTGAGAAACTGAAATGAGTAAATGTTTTTTCCAGTGTGATTTTTACACTGTATTTCAATGTCCTGTATGTAATGTTTTTTACCTGCTCCAGGTGGAAGACCGCAGCAGAGATGCTCTGGACTCTGTCCACGGTGTGTTCTGGGTTTGCCGGTTCCTCACTCTTCACCACAACATCTTTGTACAAGTTCATCTGCCACTGCACCGCTGGGTCATCAGACTACAACACAAAAACCACTGTAACACTACCAATACATTGTTTATTACCTAATCTACTCTGAGCTGTAGGCAACAATCTTACCTTGTCCTGGAGATGGAGATTCTGCCGCAAGTGCTCCTTCACCTCATCATCTGTGTCTTTCTATGAAGGGAAAGGGTGTTGAGAACGGTGAAAAAATACAATGCAGTGTTATTACATTATTTCTGTAGATCAAGACATCAGATTATTGGGACTCTTATGTACATTTAGATATATCTTTGTTTTTGTTTTTGGCTTTTTGGTTTTTTTAAATACACACATACACATCAGCTTTTCTTGTATGTCTACCATATCAAAGAGAGAATTATAGAGCTTTTTTTGAACCCTTTCTGGATAACATATATAATTGAAATAGAGGCTCAAGTTGCAGTAATGCAAAGAAAACACAACAGCCTGAAAGAATTGTGGATATGAAAGAAAGTGTCACAGCAGGATGAAGTGCTGGTGAAACAGACCATACTGACTGAAGACTAAAACATAGATACAGAGACACCACTTTACCTGCAGGCTTCGCTTTGATGAGAGAACGTTGTAGTCCAGGGTACTGCAATTTTTTTTGAGATCCAGCTTTCAGCTTCATTAAAACTATCTATCAGTCAAATTATATGATCTAAAGAAACCTATAAGGCTGATTCAGATAAAGCTGAGTACAAGGACCACATACTAAGACAAAGAGGAAAAGAGGACATGTGGATCTCTGCATAAACAGAGAGAGCACCCCCTCTCCAAATAAACTTCTTTGTACCAGGTCCTATTTTGTCAGCTCACCAGACTGTAGCGTATCTTGGCCAAAGAGATAAGCTCCTGGTCTCCCGGGGTGCACATGTTAAGGCCGATGGGCAGCATCTTCTTCAGAGCAGCTACAATCAGAGACGTTTGAATGGAGTAGTATTCACCACGACGGCGCTTGTGTTTCCTCTCCTGGTCCCCACCCGTCTACAGAGATAAAAAAAAATATTCCCTAAGAGAACTCTGTGAGAGCTGAAGATACTCTGAATCTGTGAACAAGGTGAAATTATAAACTGCGTGTTTCAAACATTGCTGTTCTTAATTATTTAGCTTTAGCTGTATGTTTCTTCTTACCATTTTCTTTATTGTCCTTGTTTAAACTCTTTGAAACTGAGCATTTAGAGCAGTCTGAAGCCTGAGCTTTTTGCTTACATGGATTACTTGTACATACACTGACTTAATCATTTGAAACTTTGGACACAATTAATATGAGCATCCACAATTCTTAAAATATACTGAAAATAAGAAAAAACATAATAGGTCCACTAGGCCCTCAAGTCAAATTTAAGTAAATTTTATAATTCCAATTACTAATGACTATGCTGTAAGGGGGCAAAAAGTGTTTCACCTTCAATCCGTTCAAAGAGATGAATCACAACTGAGGGACCAAAGTGAAGTGTTTCACCATAAATCAGTTAGGAAGCAGAGTCCTTCAAAAGCTGAGGAGCATTTTTTTCCACTGTGAGCAATCGAACTAAAACACTCCGAGACTACGAATAAATCAAATGTCCGGCTCAGCCAAAACAAATAAAGATCTAACTCTCACTGTGACAGCTGGTTGAATGGCTGCTGGACCAAACACTGTCAACATCTAGATTTATAGGAGACTTTATTATGACAAAAATGTCATACATCGTAAACCTTTGGTGTAGAGGTGGATTTAAAGGGTGTCAACACATAGAGCTGATTTATAGAACAGCTCACATCTGCATATTTGGCTTGTTTAGCACATGTAAAAAGGGGCGATTAAAAGCATAAGAAAAGTGTGCGTATAAATTGGCTTTCTTTGCATAAGCAGAGCCTGCGCTGTTGGAACACCACCAAAGGATACTCAGGTTTCCCAAAGTGCTGACATAGTAGAGGAAAGAAGAGCAACATAAATCCACATTAAACCCAGAGAGGGTCGAGATGTACTTTGCAGAATTCATGACATGAGGAAAAATGTCATCTACGGTCTTGTGAAAAAGAAAGTTTTCACAGGACTCTATGCATCCCTGTGAAAAATTAAGTACACCCTTATTGTTTCAATAGGAATTAAGAGGGAAAGTAGCAGCCAGGTGCTGCTAATCAAATGCACTTGATTTACTGATCATCAGCAAGTGTGAGCACCTCTATAAAAGCAGACGTTTTGGCAGTTTGCTGGTCTGCAGCATTCATGTGTGTGTTAACACAATGCCTCAATCTTCCCAGGAGTGGACATCCCAGTAAATTCACCCCAAGGTCAGAATGTGCAGTCCTCAGAGAAACTGGGACTCCACATCGCAGACTCCACAGGCCTCAGTTAATATGTTAAATGTTAAAGTTCATGACAGTACAATTAGAAAAGACTGAACAAGTATGGCTTTTTTTGCATGGATTGTGAGGAGAAATCCTCTTCTCTCTAAAAGAAAAAAAACATGCCAGCAAAGCTTAAATTTGCAAAGTTGCATCTGAACAAACCACAAGAGTTCTGGAACAATGTCCTTTGGACAGACGAGACCTAAGTGGAGATGTTTGGTCACAATGCACAGCGCCACGTTTGGTGAAAACCAAACACAGCATATCAGCACAAACACCTCATACCAACTGTCAAGTACGATGGTGGAAGGGTGATGATTTGGGCTGTTTTGCAGCCACAGGACCTGGACCTTGCAGTCACTGAGTCGATCATGGACTCCTCTGTATAACAAAGAGCTAAATGTGAGGCCATCTGTCCAACAGCTAAAGCTTGACCTAAACTGGGTCATTCAACAGGCCAATGATCCCAAGCACACCAGGAAATCTACAACACAATGGCTGAAAAAGAAAAGAATCAAGGTGTTGCAATGGTCCGGACAAAGTCCAGACCTTAACCTGACTGAAATGCTGTGGCAGGACCTTAAGAGATCTGTGCATAAATGAATGCCTGCAAACCTCAATGAACTGAAACAACGCTGTAAAGAAGAGTGGGCCAAAATTCCTCCTCAATGATCTGAGAGACTGATAAAGTCATACAGAGAATGATTGCTGATACAGGTGGCTCTACAAGCTATTGAATCATGGAGTGTACTTAGTTTTTCACAGGACCACATAGAATCCATGTGAAAAAACTTTCTTTTTCACATGATTCTACAATAAGGTCCATCTCCAAATGGAAAGGGTCTTGAATGAAAAATGTTAATGGTAGAAATTCATATTAAAAGAAGCTCAAAGTATGACTATTATTATCTGATAACCCAAATAGCAAGTCCTACCTTATTACATTTTCTCTTAATATCAGTTAATTCCATTAAAGGACCAAAATCAATAGTATGACAATCAAGTTCAGTAATATTTCTTATTTTCATTTTTTAAATTACTTTTAAGATCTTATATCCCATTATTTTCAGTGCACATGTGTCTAAAACAGGAATAAAGAGTTAGCATGTTTATGACCTATGTCCCCATCTTTACCTTGGACATCTTAGTCTTGCCTTCACCGGTTAGGAAGCCCAGATTGTTGATTTCATTCTGAACCACAAAGTTTTGCTCCTCACGCTTAAAGTTCTGGATTCAGAGAACACAGAAATAAAGTGAATCGCACTAATCAGTTAATCTTGGTATCACATGTCTTGCTGTGAAAGACTGGACACCGGGACTTACATGTGACTTGCACCAGAGGATGAAGATCTCAGCCACCATTCTGAAGAGCTCAGTGGAGTCTGCATCCGGCTCCTTCAGCCACCTGGACCTGGAGTGGACAAAGACATGGAGCAGAAACATTTTTAACTGAAGTATAATATTTGTCAAATTATATCTGTACAGGACTGGACAAAAAAAAACCTCAGTGTATTAAATGTTAATGTAATACATAAATTATAACAAAGAAAAGTGAAGAAAGTACAAAAGAGCTTGCCAGATCTTTCAGGATGAATAGTAACCTTTAGCTTTTTGAGTTTGTTCCATTACATCCAACCAGCATTTTTGAGACATTTTTTTTTCCATTTGAGGAAAATTTGGAGGGGAGAATCAGTTGTTAAGTAATTACCCAGTGACATTTAATGCTGAACATTTGTGAAATAATCACAAATCTACTGTATAAATCCTACCAAAAAAGTAATAACTCATTCTAGGTAAGTGTGTATGTTTATTGCACCTGTTGTTGTCCACATAACGAATGAGCATGGGGTAGAAAGCGTAGAGGTCCCTGCAAAGCACAGCAAACTCGTCCAAGATGAGCAGCTCTGCCTCCTGGTTGTCACCTTTGCTGTCAGCTTTCAGCAGCTCCTCTTCAGCCACCACCTGCGTATGCAGCACATCAACAGCTCATCCTCTGCAATCAGTTCATTAGTATAAATGTCTCCACACATCACGCCTTCAGATCCAGTGGTAACAATCTCTCTGTCCTCTCTCTGAGCAAAGAGGTATTTTTACTTATGTAAATGAATACATGAACACAAGGCCATATATACACAGCAACTTCAGCAGCTATTAATGGAGTCAGCAAAAAAAATCTACTTCAACCACAGGCATCACTTAGACAATGCATGACTGTAACAGCATGTACAGTATATTTTAAGCTCTCACCTTCACTGTCTTCTTCTTCAATTTATCCAGTGTGGGCAGGAAATGGGTTCTCAGCAGATCTGCTCCAGCTTTGCAGATGATTGGCTGAGAATACACTGCGGATAGAGATCCGGAAATTATTTTCTGCTCTGAGAGACTGACGCTCAAGAATAAGTCAGATTTTGTGAAGGGTCTGAATCCCAATTTTAAGGAACACAGGCACACAGTTATTCCTGAGAATATTAGACTCTAAAATCTCTAAACAACTCATTACAATCCCAAGACTGGAACCCTGTGTAATCACATTTACTCATTTCTCTAGCAGTATTAGTGGGCACTTACCTGCAATCCTCTTCATCCAGGGGGCATCATCAATGCCCAGGTTGTTGTTGAGGATCTTGAGGATATTTCCCAGGATGATGCTGAGGTGTTCAGAGGTCACCATGGTGCAGCACTGAGCATCTGGCGGCGAGTTCTCCGGACCTTTCTCCCACCAGTAGGACAGATAGTTACACAGCATGGGAAGGATTACCTCTATAACCTGCAGGAGACAGGCAGAAGGTTAAATGTCTGAATCAGAGGAAGGAATCACAACAGACTACTGTGGCATATGTGACATTATAAATGCACAGCTTCCAGTCTTCCAATAATGCAATTTAATAGCATATAAAATAGTGAACACAATGTAAAAAAAAAAATGCAAATGTTTGTTTAATAATATTAATATCCCATGAGCCCTTCAGACCTGCGGCATGTCACTGTAGCGAGCACCAGACTCCGAGACATCATTGACGTCTTTGAGAAGTTTGTCAAGACGAGGCATTTCTGGACACATCTCCTCCACTGTGTCGGGCATACTCAGGACTAGAAAATAAAAAATTAATCACAAAGATTACGTCTAGAAAACTGGCTTTCTTAAAACAACCAAGTAACTATATTTAGCAATATCAGAAGATAGCACTAATTTAACCATAGCAATCAATTTAAAATGAAAAGAAGGATCAGGTGGACACTTACTAGCTCGCTCTCGGGGGGTCTTGGTGTTGAAGACAGAGAGCGGGTTGTGGGCGTTTAGATGAGGCTCCAGGAAAGCTACAGGCATGGCTCCAACCAAGGTTGCCAGGCTCTCCCCCAGTGCTGGCAGATGCCTATATATCAGATTTATCAACATGTAGATTCATATAATTTGATATGGCTTAAAAAAGTAAGCACACAAAAAGGAAGCTGGTCGAAATGTATAGCAGAGCAAGTCCTGTGGTTTTGCATGGAAAGACTTTCCAGTCTCCAGACACTAGCAAGCAATCATTGGTTTGTGTAAGGATATTCTTCAACAATCAATCGTTTTTTGCTACAGGCATTCACAGAATTCCATGTAGCAAAGGAAGGTAGTGGTCAGTTTTCTTCATCTTTTATGGCCATGTAACAGGCTGTCAGGGAACACTCCCACATGTCTGTGGTTTTAGTGAAAAGCAAAACAAAACAACAGTTAACAGTAGTTGAAATGTTTCTTTAAAATCAATCTGTATTAAATATAAAAATGTGTCATTTCAGTCAGGACCACTAAAGTGAAACAATGACTGTTATTTCCATCTGCAGTAATACATACACAGTGGGTTCAGAAAGTGTTCAGACCCCCTTCACTTTTTTCAGTTTTGTTATGTTGCAGCCTGATGCTACAATGGTTTAAATTCTTTTTGTTT
>VUQI01033797.1:6031-18244 GCA_015106735.1 Paratilapia polleni | reverse complement strand
TTTTAGGATGCTTTGTAAAAACTGAAATATCACATTTACAGAAGTATTCAGACCTTTTGCAAAAACACTTGAAATTTAGCTCAGGTGCCTCCCATTTCTCTTGATCATTGCTGAGATGTTTCTACACCTTGATTGGAGTCCACTTGTGATGAACTAAATTGATTGGACATGGTTTGGAAAGACACACACCTCTCTATAGAAGGCCTCACAGCTGACAATGCATATCAGAGCAAAATCAAGCCATGATGTCAAAGGAACTGCCTACAGAGCTCAGAGACTGGGTTGTTGCAATGCACAGATCTGGAGAAGACTACAAAAAAAAATTCTGCTGCACTGAAGGTTTCCAAGAGCACAGTGGCCTCCATGATTCTCTAATTATGAATTTTGAAACAACCAGGACTCTTCCAAAAGCGGCTCGTCTGGCCAAACTGAGCAAGCGAGGGAGAAGGTATGATATTTCACTTTCTTCTTTTTAATAAATGTACAAAAATTCCTAAAATTCTGTTTTCAATTTGTCATTATGGGGTACTGAGTGTAGATTAATGAGAAAAAAAAATGAAATTAAACAACGGTAGCATCAGGCTGCAACATGACAAAACTGAAAAAAAGTGAAAGGGTCTGAATACTGTCTGAACCCACTGTATATATGGCAGCATGCCTCTGTTCTAGGACCTCTAAGGCAGGGAGAACAGCAGCAAAACACCAGCACAGAACAAAGGAGGCATCAATGACAACAGATATGAAACTGATTAATTCAGAAACACCATGAAAAGGAAGACCTTGGGTGGAGATGGGTTGCAAAGCAGCTTGCTAGCCTGCCACAGTTGCTGGCTAATGCAGCTTAAATAGTGTGCCTTATATAAAATTTACCATTTGGATGAGACGAAGGGTATCAGCTAATGTGGGCTGCCTTTGAAATCATCTTCCAGGATTGTGGTTGAGCCTGACCTAATGGTTAGTTTAAGCTAACGCTAAACAGGTTTTTTCTATTTTATTTTGTAACAGATACTTCTTCCCATATAATATGGCATTGAAATCATAGTAGACCATTAACTTGAGCAACTACTCAAGTTAATACTAACTCAGCAACTATAAAGTACAAACTATAAAGTGCATACAGTATGTCAAGTTAATGAAAAATCTCATCAGCCATATCCTAATTAACTGTGCATAATGCAGTTTTTGCAGTTCTAGTCACGCTGTATTAGAAAGGTTTGATCTCCTACCTCTCCACAAAGACGTTCTTTCCTGTTCCCAGAGAGTATAAACACGTCAGGATTCTGTAGCAAGACAGCTGCACATCATCCACTGAAACAAATAACATGCGCCCATTATACACCAGCAAACTTCTATATGTGTAAAACAAAAGAAGGTGAATCATTACTGAAAATGGCAAGTATATTAGAGAATTCCTAACAACGTAAATTCCTAACTGTAGGAACCCTGCAAACCTGCAAACTGGGAATATAAGGAAGGGTTGTTTCTAAAAGATCAATTGTTTCCCATCCCAGTTTTGTTTTATTTAATTGCATTTTGCTTATTCTTTTCACTTTTCTCTTGGCCAACAATGCTGAGTAACCACAGCTAAATGAAAAGATTTTTTTTAAATAAAAGCTTTTGTAATAAAAGCTATATAAAAAAAAATATCAAATATAGTGCGTGGAAACACAAACTCACAAAGTAGGTCCACTCCAAATTCATATGTTTTGATGTGTTCAAAGAGCGCAGTGAGTATGGGCAGCAGCGCCACGGTCACATAGTTGATGCTTTGACTGACGCTCTTCATCTGGGCACGGGACTGCATAAACTTTCCCAGTTTTAGCATCTCCAGCAGCTTCTCCAAGTCTTCTGCTGCATTCTCAAAGAAAGTCTTAAACCCGGCTTTCACCAGCTCTGAGCCAGACTTCATCACTGTTCTGAGAGAAGGAGGGAATGCAAAGGCTAGTGTACATGCAAAACACTGTTTTTTACAAGTTAGAGGTTTAAAAACAATAGATGTGTCTCTTTTATTGAGCTTTGCTGCAAGCCTTATGAAGTAATAGCCACGTACCTGGTGTCAAGCGAGCGAGTAAGGATGTGCAGACAGCTCACCATCATTGCTGAATCACTTCCTGGGAGACACATATTTAATGTAGATACTTGAAAGGATTTCAAACAAAAAGGCACACAAGCAAATGAACAGAAGCAGCCTTACCAAAGAGAGAAATCCTGTGTCTGACAAGAGCTGCCAGCTTACAGAACAGACTGAAAAAGAAAGGAGGTAAGAACAGAATTGAAGAAGAGCTGAGGGGAAAAAAGCAACTAAGTGAAAGGAAACAAGAAAAGGCTTTATGAAAATATGAAAGTTGGAATTGTTAAGAGAGCATGACATAAAGCAAGAAAACACTGAAATCTGCAAAAACACGGCAACAGATTCTACACGGTACCTGGTGACCATCTCCTTCTCTTTGTTGGAGGCACAGCCACAACTGCTCAGGTTCTTGCTAGGTGTCGACAGGAAGTAGAGACAGTGGTTCTTAAATGTTTGATCAATCAGAGGAAGCAACACCTGGAGAGAAGAAATAAAAACTTGAATTAATAAAAAATAAATATAACAGCATATCAGTGGCTCAGATGCAAAAAATAGCTCCCAACCTTGGCAAAGAACTTGATTTCCTGGTCATGAGGTGATTTGTCTGTCTTCCCACTGGTGGCCATCGCCTCTGGATTAACAATGATGAGCAGCAAGATCAGCCAGGACTTTTAGCACTAACAGTACTAAAAAGTACATTAGTATCTGTACATATAAATGCAGCAGACTCACCGAGATGAGCAATGAACTCCTGGGCAGAGTCAACATACTTCAGCAGCCTCTTAAGGAACTTGTAAGAAAAGCGTTTTTCCATTGACGATGAATCCTGCTCCATGTCCTTCAGACCTCTGTGAGACAGAAAGATCGGTGACTACTGCTCAAAAGACTTTTTTCCCCTCACCATATTTTCAAATGCAAAGCTTATCGATGTAAAGAAACATTATTTATATTAACAGAAGTGCTCATTTAAGTATTCAGTACAGTAGTGTTAAAGCTATGGAGACATGTTGCTTAACTGTTCATTACTTATTTCTTTAATGAAGGAAAACTGTGAGCGTGATGAGGCTCACCTTGTGATGGCATAGCCACTAATCTGCAGGAACCTGAAGAGGTCCTGGGCTTTCTCTCTGTCTCTGTACTTCTCTTTAGCTGTCAAGGTATCATAGGGTACCAGCAGTGGGTGGGTCCCTCCTCCTGCTCAGTCAAATAAAGATTCTAATGTCATTTCGGGTGTTTTATTTTTAACACAAATAACTGTTGCTTTGATTTGCACACCTTTGCTAACAAGTTCAGTTTTCTTCTTCTTGGCCCAGATGTTGTGGTAATTCTCTGCAACCACCTCCACCATGCCCTGCAGAAACAATAAAAATGCAGCTTTACTCAGTTTGACCTCTGTATGGTATGCCTTTTTGTGCCTAGGATTAGAAGATATGTGGCAACATTTATGAAGAGTCAAATGAAACCCAACCTGTTGCTCTCTTGACAAGGTGACATTGTGCAGATCCATTGGAGCAGGACTGAATCCGTTAATCTACAAAATAAAAACAGACAATACAAACAAAGATGTTAGAACATATAAATGCATCTGAGTCCTTCCACAAAATAATCATCAGTGAGTCAATTTGGTGTCTTTTGCACATTTTGCCGGGTAACACATAACAGCATCAGATTGTGAACATTAAACAATATGACATATGATGCTGGTTTAGCTACAGTAAACAAAGTAACTTTGAAACAGACAGAAAAGAGTTCCACCTACAGAAAATGTATTTATTGCTTTTCCCCTGTCATTTCTACTGGATCTCAGAGTTAAATACCCTTATCCAATTAAGACATCTGCATGTAAATGGTGCCAATTTCCACACTTCACTTTTTAGTAGTCTTTTGCATATATGTAACATTTCTAAATCAATAAGTGACTATTCACAACATATTTCTTAGCATATGTTAAAAGGTTATTGCTGCCTACCCAAGCTTAAAATTTTTGTTGGGTGCAAATTTATGGAATTTGTTACTTTTAGGTCAAATTCTGACATCAAAACAGGACATGTCTGATTTTACTACAGTCGCCCTGTCCATGGAGCTAAAAAAAATGGTCTTGTACTTCTCAGTCCCCAAAACACAGATTTTCACTTAAAAAAAAAAACAAAACTTGCACTATGATAAATGAAGCTAGACATTAAAGTAGTATCATTATTGATACAAGCCATTAGCACTGTTGCTTTCTGTTTATTATTCTTGCATGACAACCGTGGTCCCCCTATTTACTTTTTAATGGACTCCTATTATAAATGATGTCTGCTTTCCACAGTGTGAATCATCGAAGACAGAAACTTAAAAATGAGTATCTGGGGAATCGTTGTCAGTTAGTGAGGTAGTAAATATGCATTACAAAGAAAACATTTGGGCCTATTGTGGCGGTGCAAAATGTCATAATAACTGGAAAAGTGTTACCTGGGACTCTGAGATCTTCCGCTGTTTTTCGCTCTCTCGTTGCTGGAACATGACCTCGCCCTCCTTGGTCCTCTCAATGTTCCAGCCCATAGCCAACATGCTCTTCAGCGACTCTCTCACTGGCCAGCGGTATGTTTCTCTCTCCTACAGATTGAACACATTCAAGACTGACACTCTCTCTGTCTTGTATAAGGACTATTTACAGTGACTGGCTGTCACAGTTGAACATGGGGGAAAACATTTATACAAATTTCAGACGTTATCTGGAAAAAAAACACGGCAACCCTATTTGTTTCAAATCCTAATGAAAGATTACTTTCATATACGAACATATTAGCTTTTCCTCTCTGATAAAACAGCTGTTTTTTTTATTTTTTTTAACTGCAACCCTCTCTCACCTCTAAAAGCTGGTTAGATTAGTGCTTAGATTGTTTACAGCTCTCCTGGCAGCAGCTGTGCATGCATTAGTATGCATGTACCTTTTCACTCAAAGCTTTGTAGGGCTTCAGCAGTGGATGGGTTTTGGCCTGCTCATCCACAGTGTCTCCATGTTTCCAGCCTGCTGACATCTGCAACAACAGTTTATTTCAGTTAATGTTTCACACTGTCTTTCAGCCATTTCATGGAACCTCAAAATGTAATCTATAACTACAACTCTGCGCTCTATGTGTTATAACATAAATCAAATGTCAGCATGAGTGAGGGACACAGTGTGATAATAAGGGGTCTAACCTTCTCTGAGGACCACTTGTCATGGGAATGCTCTGCATATTTGTTGGCAATGTACTCAAGTTTTTCAGGAAGGGAGATACTGGAAAGTAAAGATGTTTTAATAATTAGGATTATTTCAGTCAATGCTGCATAGTGAGCAATAAAAAGGTTTTGCAAACATGACAAAAAATGCTCCTTTATTTCTTACTTAGACCACTTACTTGGCAGTGCTGACGGGTTTGGGGTCAAAGTTGCCCTGTGCATCCATTGATGCCTGCTTCTCCAGTGTTGCCCCTAAACTGGAATCCACAAAGTCTGGAGGCAGGGCTCCAGCGATGGCACACAGGCATGACTTGGCCATTTTGAAAAGTTCAGCATCATACTTCTACACAATGTAAGAAAAGACGGAAAGGGGTGGTTACAAATTCATCATTTTCCTTTTATTTTTTCAGGACATGTCTGCTAAGACAGAGCAGAGCAAAACCAGGTAAAAGAAAAAGGAATAAAAATGAAAGCTAGAAAGCTGGGAAAGTCTGCACCATGTAGTGACCTGTCACAGCCTGATAAATGATTCATCTGTTTTGGCTTTGCCTCAGCTGCACTGCTCACAAGCACTTCATTGAGCTTTCACTTCACTGCCTCTGCCTACCAAGAACTTTTCTCTCAGGAGAGCAACACTCAAGTGTTGAAAACTCAAGATTTAAAAAATAAATAAATAAGAATATTTAGAAAAAAAACAGCAGTAAACACCATTAGACTATCAAACATTTTGTGCTGCAGAGATGTAGATCAGAAAAATATTACTTCTAGTCCTGATATTTTGGGTTCATTCTCAGAGAAAGAAAAATGTCTGGACGAAGAACAAATACAGAAAATACACAGAATTATTACAGTTTTATGAATAATTTCTTGCTCCACACACACTCTGTTAGCTTATCATAGATAATAAACACAATAAGGTTTCTGGTTGTACCTTCTGAGAAAGGGAGTCAAAGATTCCCCAGAAGAGTTTCTTGGTGAGAAGGAGCTCCTCCTCAGAGGCAGTTCCAAAGCTGCCCATACCAGAGGGCAAGCAGTAGTACTTCCAGTTCTGCTCGTAGTGGTTGGTCAGCAGCTAAGATAAGATAAGAAATGCAAATAAACCCCAAAGGGATTCAGGTTAAAGTTTATTGAATATTATTGCACTCCAGTGACAAAACAACTGGGGAAAATACGTAAGGTTTTCACTCTCCCAAACCACAGAAGATTACACGGTGCATTATATACAGACAGGCTAAAATACTCTTTTTAAGAAATGGGTAGAGATCATGTTGTTTAACACACAGAAAGTTAGGAACATAAAGGGTTCCCAAATATTAAATTCCTTTGATTGCCTGTTCTATTAATCCAATAGCTTTTTTCAACTCATAAATCAAACACATCATTAACAAGGAAGTGTTCAGTGTCTCACCCGGAGAGGTATCTTGCAATATTCAGTGAGCATCGGAACGTCGAACACCAGCCGTCGGAGCAGCTGCTGCATCATAGAGGGACGCAGGTGCCTGTGAAATAAGTGCAGAATTACATATGTGTAGGTGGAATATAATTTTTTTCTTGTATGCATGTGCTCATATCCAAGAATATTTGAACAACTCTGTGGAAGACAACTTTTTATAATGTGACCTTGTGCAGGCATAGCATGGCATATAACTGTATGCATCATCCTGCAGGATTCTGGGTCAATCAATGACGAACTTTGATAAAAAAACAAAACAAAATGATTTTCACTGCAATCATTTTGTAATACTAAGAAAGTAACGCAAGATAATACTGCTAATGCTAAATTTAGTACAGATGGAGCTGAAGTGAAAATCTGTTCATGATTTAAACAATATGGCAGTATCAGAAACATAGAAAAGTTTGAAGACTTATTTATTGGACAAAATAAAAACACCTTGAATAATCACAGACTGTATATAAAAGACAGACGTAACCTCCTTATCTAAAAAGTGAAGCGTATTCCTTTCCTTTGGTTGCAAAAAGAATTCTGATTGTATTGAAGTCTATGGGAAAACAAACTTCTTCACAGTTTTCACCTGAGATAGCCCAGTGAAAAATATGAAGCAGCCTCTGAAAATGCCCAGACTACTTAACTCAGTCAAGACTAAAAAAAAGCTCAAGATGCCTTACTTGCAGATAGCGAGCAGACACTCTTCAATGGCGTCCCTTTGGGCTTTGGTGAGTGAACGGCCTTTTGACAGCCGGTAGATAGTTTGCAGCGTGGAGTCAACCAGCTGTGCGTGGTGCTCTGTGCTGCCAAAGAGAGCGGCACAGCGGGTCAGCAGGGGCAGCAGGGCTGAGCCGATGTACCTGTTCATGGCCAACGCAGTCTCTGTGGTGCTCAACGCCTCCTGTGAGACAGACAGCAGTGCATGTAGCTGTGAGATGGGTGCAGTACAATCTCTACATGTGGAGATTAACAGAAGGTCCAAGTGATTAGAGATCCTGCCAAATGCAAATATTATGAGGTTCTCTAATAGGAAAAAAGGAAAAGGGCAGTAAAGCTGAAAAGCCTCAATTTCCCCTGATGTCACAGATGGGGATAATTTTCTTCATTACAACCAAAGTTTGAAAAGTGTTTCTGTAACTTCTTGTTATTTTGACTTTTTGTGGGAAACAGGTGGTGTTTGCGATGGTGCTGTTTACTTTATGCATGTAAATGAAGTTGCAAAATGCCAAAAACACCTGATGGAGCCATTCAGCCATAAATAATGGGTGGATGATTAGTTAGTAGAAAATAAACTTGCAGTAAAAAGTAGTAAAAAAAAGCAATAAAATTGCCCAAACTTCATCTTAAATTTGCAGTTATTATATTATGTAAGAAACCCTCAACTTGAGAATTTGACTTTTTCAGTATTTTCCCTTTTTTAAAAAGCAAACATTTAATTGATTAATTGAGAAAACAATAACACAATTAATTAAGAAAAAATAAAGCAGATTAAAAGAAATAACTGAAGCAAACCAGTTGATAATAATCACTTGTGTTAACTTTGCCATTATCTCTTCATTATCAGTTTCAGACTGCATTGCTTTATGTTTGATGTGACTGTACATAAAAGATACGTAACATGCTATGGGCATGTAATAGATGTGATGAAAGGAGAGGCAGAAGCTTCACTCAATCACCCGCCATTTTTTTTAAATGACTGCCAGTGAGCACCTTCTATGCACAAATTCTCTTTATAAAGACAGCAAAAATTGCCTAAGGACACCCTAACTTTCTAGCTAGCTACACTAGCTTTTTGGCATCTTTCAAAGCTCCTCAGACTGCAGCTCGTTTTTCCTCTTTGCCGCTTTCTAGGTCCTATGGTTCACTCATCTGATTGATTGAAGTTAACCCGTGCTAGAGTAATTCAATCACCTGCAAAGGGTTTTTTTTGAGAGTGCCTGCCCTTTTCCATGCAACAAACCACCTCTCAAATCAAGTTAAAAAAGAATTTCTTTGCAAAATATTCTTCCACAGAAGGCCACCATTTCTTTTCATATAGATCTATAGTTTTTAGAATAAACCTTAAAAGCTAAGGGTAACCTAACAACTTATGTTAATATGTCTGGCGCTCGTGTTTGCCAAGATTTACCGCCTCTGCGGTAAATTTGATGAGCAAACTAGAAACTCAATATAATTGTGTGCTTTGGAATTAAATGACAAAAGATTTAAGATCTCAGATAGAACTGTAACAGGAACAGAGATGGCAGAGATGATTACACCTGTTACAAAGACTAAAATGTACACTTTTAGGAAACAGACACAAATGATTTGGTTGGTAATCACAAAAAAGGTGAAAGTTCTTTAGGACTCACTGTGTCCAGAGATGCCGATGCTCGGAGATCAGGCAGGAAGCCAACCTCCAGCATCTGGAGCAGGAAGCTCTGGTCCTCAATGCCGTACACTCTGTCCAGGAAGAGCACCATGGGAGCCTTGTGGTCCGGACAGAAACAAGCTGACATGTCTGGTTCAGTCACTGTGCCATCTGAAGGTGAAACACATTTTAAAAAACACAAGACTTGAGTTTATGTGCACATGGTATGAAGATTAACTTTGTAAACATTGCATTAGTTATTTCTATATATTCTCATACATTTCGTGGTATTTCAGACAAAGTTCACACTGTAGGACCTTAAAGATCTGGTTTGGAAGAAATGAAGGAAAAAGGAGTGGTAGTGATTTATTGGACCAATAAAAGCAAAATCATTGAACACAGTTTCAAATGCTACATAATTTATGAATGAAATGAAGTAGAAACATAGGGGATTGGCTTTTAGAGTTTATTTAAGGTAAATGTAATTCCAGGCATGATAAGCTGTGGAAACCAAGCATAAATGTAAAATCTAGTGGCCAAAAAGGCAAGAAAAGAAATGGATATAATATTTATTTTCTGGTGTTCTTGCATGGTTTTAACACATAATTTTATAAGCAAGGCACAAACTAGAAAGGTACTAAAGACAGACTGTAGGCTTATTTTTCTCCACAGCAGAGACACGGAGAGCAAAGCAAACAGGTTCTCTCCTAAATGATGTCTACCGCCACTGCAGAGCCACTTCCAATGACATACCTCCAGTTAGCAGGGCTGTGATGATACTGTGCAGAGTAATGAAATTGTTTCAGCTTCCTCAATCTGGCAGTATGACATACATGTTGTACCAGCCAGAGTTTTTATTACTTGTTGTAGGGAGTAAGGTAATGTGGCATGCTAGTTCAACAGGATGCAGCAAAAAAGGTTTGTGATATACTGCAGCCTGTGTTTGCATATACAGTATAAATTACATTTTTAATCAGACTACCCTGCAGCTTCAGCCTCAAATCCAGACCAAACACCATTTTTCTTTCTCAGATGGACGACCTGTTTCATCTTAATTTATTTATTTCTGTTAACATGTTGCTTTTTAACCATCAAAAACTGCATATAGCAAACAGACCAGCATACCTTTATTAACCACAGGCATTTTGAGGGGGATGCTGATGACGCCCACCAGGTCTGAAGTGGGAACCAGAGAGCGTAGGATGGCTCTTATACGCAGCGCCTCACCTTTACCTGCATTGATAAGCTGTAAGAGAGGCACAGGCATATGACATAAAACAATGTCTTTCTCATTCAGGTCCCTCTAGCAATAATTCAGTTAGCTGTAAGTATAAAAATAAGTCTGCATGTAAGGTAAAACAAATTTAAAACGTGATGCCCACAAAATATTATTAATTATTAGGCAAAAATATTCCTAAAATGGACCAAAAGGGCTGAATAGTAGCTGAAATGGTTTATTCTGGATTTCAACGTTATGAATACCTTGAAGGTGCTATATGTAATCATTCTATTTTTAAACTTCAATTGCTACTAATAAGCTATCCATAAGCCTGTCCTGACTCATGTTTCCCTTTTTGCAGGCTGACCATGTTGTTCTTGGGGAGATTAGCTGTGAGCTGTAGGAACGCTCCAACCAGAGCCTGCAGCTGGTGGAGATTTGGCTTATGTGCCCCAACGCCAAGTTCATCAGGACTACTGTTAACAGCTGCAGTCCACATTGGTGGAGTCAGTCTGAACCGAGGCAATTGAATCACATTAAAAACTGCCACAATAGCAACCTGGCCAACTTGCAGGTAGGGTAACATAAGATGGAATGGGACACGGTTATCTGGTTAACAGCAAATGACCTCTCATGTAAAACACTTGCATTTAGTCCTCTTAAAGAAGAACCTGCTTCACCAGAGCGAACTAAGAACAACATTTTAATGTTTACTTAACTAAAACCCAGACTCTAACCCCCAAAATCTTAAATGTAGAGGAATCTGATCCTAGGTTTGATTCAAGTCTGCAATACTGGCTATGCCCCCCATACTAAGAGTCACTCTTCACTATACAGAATGTCATTCTTCAGCTCAGGCTGGTGTTGAAGGCCTCACATGCATCTCAGGAGCACAGCGTCCCAGTAGGTCAATAAGGGCAGAGTAGAAGGACATGATGGCATTGCCCATGTGAATAATTTCTCCCTCTTCCTCACCAGACCTGAAACAGATGGAGTCATTATATAAACATTGTACACACACTCTAATAAATATAAATATTTTCTTGAATGCTGTAAAGCTTCCTGGAAGTTGCAGATAAGCTCTTCAAGGTAGTCTGAAAGTAAAAAAGGCAACAGAGGAGCAGCGGATTGGGCAATTTTGTGAGCATTTATAATAATGCTTTGGCACAACACACAATAATGTCCTTACAAGCCGTTCTGTTATACATATTGATTTTGAGCAGCTTCCCGATCTCTCTCCTCACGTCAGGCGATAGTAACTTTCAACATTAAAATGCAGCCAGCGTTACAGCCTTTCCATATTGATGCGAGCAGGCGGGGACGAACACCAGCCAGAGTTTCGACCAGTGCCAAGCCTAATATATTCCTTTCTTTTATACCTCCTTCCAGACAAGTACCTTTTTATGGTGTCCTTATGTTCCAATTACGGTTTAAAATCGCAGATTTTTTTCTTATTCAACACTTGCTTTAAGAAGGATTGGGTGAGCTGCATTATGAGTTCCCAGCATTTTTTTTAGTTTAAAAAGTGTTTTGCCACTAGAAGAAGCAGTTGAGCCCTTTTTTTTTTCCAAAATCCATCCATCCATTTTCTCCCGCTTATCTTATTCAGGGTCGCGGGTGGGGGCTGGAGCCTATCCCACCTGCCATAGGGCGAGAGGCAGGGTACACCCTGCATAGGTCGCCAGTCTGTCGCAGGGTTAACACAGAGACACAGGCAACCACACTCACATTCACACCTATGGCCAATTCAGAATCACAAATTAACCTAACCCCACTAACTGCATGTCTTTGGCCTGTGGGAGGAAGCCGGAGTACCCGGAGAGAACCCACGCAGACACGGGGAGAACATGCAAACTTCACACAGAAAGGCCCTGGCCAGATGGTGGATTCGAACTCATCACAGATACCTGAAACAAAAT
>VUQI01033796.1:0-22611 GCA_015106735.1 Paratilapia polleni | reverse complement strand
AACTGGGAGCTGGTTCCATAGGAGAGGGGCCTGAAAGCTGAAGGCTCTGCCTCCCATTCTACATTTAAATACCCTAGGAACCACAAGTAAGACTGCAGTCTGAGAGCCAAGTGCTCTATTGGGATAATATGGTACTATGAGGTCTTTAAGATATGATGGGGCCTGATTTTTTAAGACTTTGTATGTGAGGAGAAGGATTTTAAATTCAATTCTGGATTTAACTGGTAGCCAATGAAGAGAAGCTAATATGGGAGAAATATGGTCTCTCTTTCTAGTCCCTGTCAGTACTCTCGCTGCAGCATTCTGGATTAACTGAAGGCTTTTCAGGGAGCTTTTAGAACAACCTGATAATAATGAATTACAATAGTCCAGCCTAGAAGTAATAAATGCATGAACTAGTTTTTCAGCATCACTCTGAGACAGGATGTTTTACAAACCAGCCGGTCACTTTAAGAAATAATCTACAGATTTATTCAGAATGGAAATAACCACGAACTACAGGCCTCTACAACTTACTAAATCTCCTTCATCTCAATCAAATATTATAGTAAAATCCGTGAAATACTATTTTAATATGAAAGTGAAACAATAACACGGGCATTTTAAGTACTTTTCAAAAATTGTTTTTCTGTAGATATTTACTTGTAACAGTGTGTTTGTACATTGTCTTTATGGTACATTTAGTCAAATACAGGATCTGGACTCTTTTTCCATCACTGGATAAATGAATCTGTTTCCAGATAAAATAATCAGCCTTGAACAGAAAAGCAGAGCTAAAAGGAGAACTGGACCATCTGCACGAGTTCCTCAAACTGACATATGATCCTGTTTTCATCTCTGTGTTGGACACATTGAGAGCTTCATTTCCACATTTCCATTTTTGTACAGAGTATGTTAACACTCAGACCCCCCCGTCTCTCTGTCTCTACAGTCATATTACAGCAATGTATTTATTTCCTGTTATCTGAAGGTCATTAAACTGAAACAGAGTCCTGTGTGTCTCCTTTTTTGTGCAAGGCATGTGTGTCGTCCTTGTTGTTATCGAGTGCTCAGAGCTTCTCCGGTGGGTGCAGGTTTGGTTACCCCCTGAGATTTCAGAGACATTTTTAAAACTCACAATAGGTTTTCACATTTGGTAAATATAAATGATTTCTTCTAACATTGTTTTCCACATTGCATACTTCATTCTTTAGTCTCTGAAACTGTGACTGTGTGGCTCACAGCTCACATCCACACATGAACCTGATTATAGAGGTTGTAAGTTGACTTTATTTCAAGCTTCAAAGGTTTTTGATTGTCATAGATAAATTAATTTATCCACAATGTCTTCTCTTATTATATGAAATTTTACAATAATTTATAGAATCATAAAAATGAATGTTTTCTGATATATTTCTGATATATGTCTTTTTTGCACAGAATTGTTCGCACAATGATTAATAATCACAGTTACATAATTGTGGGTTTTCTGAAGTGTCTTGTGGTTAAAAGCTGAAGGGCCCGAGTCCAGTCCACAATATTTGGTGGACTTTTTCCAACTGAAGCAGTTCTGAGTCTGGACCTGATTTAGAGCTTCTTTTCTGTCACTCAAAGCTGGCATTTTCCAGGAGAATTTGTGAGATTTTGGGGCTTAAGAAGTCTGAAATGTGTTCTGGAAAACTATCTGTGTTAAAAGCAGCACCTTCGAAGCAGCCAAGGGAACTCTATGAGATTCATTATTAGGGAAAACTTCTTTATAAATGCTGAATGGACAGATTTTCTCTACTGCAACTAAGCTTCTACCTGCAGGGCTGAAAACTGAAGCCCCCAAAACTGCAGTTCCTCTAATACCCACTTGAGACTTTCTTATACATAAAGGCCGAGTCCAACATGTGTCTGAGTGCTGCAAGTCATTAAGTGGCTGGTTGGTGTTGTTTATTTGCCAGTAAAAGTTAGCATCCCATTTAATATAACAATTGTGGATGCGATTAGCCTGTGCTAGCTGATAACTCCCAGGCTTTACCCTCCCCTCCAAATATGGCCACATCCAGTTTTCAAAAAAATCTCAATGGAGAAGGCCAAAATACCAAACTCCAGGTTTCTAAATGGTTATCCACAAACCAGCAAGCAATGTCACAGTGGCTTTGCCCATCTTTTATGTACAGTCTGTGATTTTCATTTGCACCAAAAGGAGTCAGTTGTTCAGTTTCTGCTATAATATTTTGTGTCACTGTGAATTATGGATGACTCTTGCATATTACACTCTCCTCTACTATGTTACCCTCTTAGCCAAATGCTTTAAAGCAAACAATCAAACAAACAAAATGGTAGTCCACAGACTAATGGTAGCCTCACGATGGCTACGTCCATCTTTTACATACGATCTGTGGTTCCTCTTGTCATGATTTGTACAAAACTATTTTCCTCTCATGACCATGTTGGAATTTTGCCATGAACATTGGCTAAAAAATGAATGCGTTACTATATGAGGCATTTTGTCTGTCCACAGGCAAACGAGGGAGGGAGGGGCAGCTTTGTTTGATCTGCAGTCTGTCTGCAGCAGAGCAGCATTGATGCTGCTGCAGCTGTAGATGCAGAGGGGAAGTGTGAGCGCATGGCATGCTTCCACGTTTGTTTTCAGGGGAGGATTAATGTCTCAAGTGGATAAAAAAATATCTTTTTATTACATAAAACCACATAACCCCAATAATCCATGAGGGGCCAATCAATCCCCAGAAGCTTGCAGCAGGTTGTGGCTCAGAGGCGGTTGTCTCAGTGGGACCTTACAGGATGTTTTCTTGGCGGGTGAACTTCATTCCACGGCTGCCTAAACACGACTCACTGCAGTGAGTCTGTGTTGTTTTTATGCCCATTTTTACATCCCTGAAAAGAATGTTTCACTCTTAACTTATTTGGTCACTGATCTTTATCTGCTGTTGTCAGGCTGAAAGTTAACATGAATCATCAGCATTACCAGCCCTGAAGTCTGATCTGATAAGAACTTTGTAAAATATTATTCTCCCCCTCAGACGCCATTTTATTATTCTTAAAAAAATGATTCATGGACCATTATTACTGTTATTGTTAGAGATAAGGTGAGGAGCTCGGTCATTCAGGAGGGGCTCAGAGCAAAGCTGCTGTCCCCCACGTCGAAAGAAGCCAGCTGAGCTGGTTAAGGTATCTAACTAGCATGCCTCCAAGGTGAGGTTTTATGAGCATGTCCAACCAAAGCAAGAGCCCGGGGCAGACCCAGGAGAGATTATGTCTCTCCGCTGGCTTGGGAACACCTCAGTATTTCCACAGAAGAGCATGAGGAGGTGGCTGGGGAGAGAGAGGTTTGGGCATCTGCTTAGACTGTGACCCAGACTGAGATAAGAAAATAGATGTATTATTATTAATATTTACTTTAACGATGTGTGTTTAATTTTTGTAACACAGCTTGATCTTCATCATTTGTACCTTTACATGCAGTTCTAAATTTGTTTGGAGAGCAAATTCAGGAAAGAAAATCCTGCAACTTAGTTTTACTATTTCACTGACTTACTTGGTAACTCCCTTTGTTTTTGCTCAGGATTTTACTGAAGAGAAATTATGTCAAAAGTATTGCAATGGCCCATGGACACAATCATCGGTTCCCTTCAGCACCACTGTCACCATCATTAACTGTAAACAGGATTTTAAAGCAGTTATCAGTCGGCTGCTGCTCTCGAGACCCTGTCTGATTAAAAGCTGAGGTGATTACCAGGTTAATTGAACTGGGAAATGTGGTTTGTATGTGTGGGTTACGGTATGTGGTGTTCAGTGTTTCTGTGGAAAGGCCCCAGCAGCACATCAATGCAAAGAAATTAGATAATACTCACTTAAAGTCTCATAATGTGCAAAATATTATTAAAAAGTGCATCAAAGTGTGAAAAAAATGAGCAAAAACATAAACTTACAAAAAGATGATTTCACACAGTGATTTTAACAGTTTGATTTTCCTGATAATTTTACCATCAGCACAGGATTCATTTCAGCGTACTGGCAGAAGACAGCTGATAAGAAACTGACCTGCAACAGAATAAATAATATGATCCTCCATCGTATTAATTCATGTTTACCTGTAGGAATACAATGAAACGTTTCCCTCTGCCTGAAAATATAAATAGAACTAACAAATAAATTTAATGCCATCATTTGAAACTGAAAATAAATCTTATTCTGCATAAGGTAAAAGTATTTGGTCCTTGAAAATAATCGCATTAATACTGGAGGAAAATGGCCTTTAATTACTTTGCCCCACATGAAACAGGCTGTAAAAGACTGTAAAATAAGATAAGATAATCCTTATTAATCTATTCAACTGTGGGTTTTCTTTAAAATGACCAAATGTAATTGGCTAGTATTGTTTAAGTGTATTTATTGTCATGTAATGAAGAAAAAGAGCCCAAATGCAGGACTCCAAAACAGGCAGAAGTAACAAAAAATTAACCTTTATTAAGGTTAGCTCCAGGAGCAGCAGTGCAGTGAACAGTCAATCCAAAATGTAAACTGAAGATCAAAATAATAAAGTGACCACAGGGAGCACATGAGGGACAAAGACAACACACAGCACAACAAAGGATTGTGGGAGACTGAGACTGTTTATAGACACAGATACACTGAGGGCTAATCAGGAGGAGGAGGAGACAGCTGGGGAGCAAGGAACAGCTGAACTTAATTAATCACAGGGAGGAAACAAAACTCAAAGCAAGACACAGGAGACAACTGATTATCAAACAGGAATTACTAGAAAACAGCACTAACCTGAATGCTGACAACTGACAGGATGAATGGGACAAGGGAAGACAAAAGGACAGAAGCAAAAACACAGAAGGAAACAGAGGGAGGACATTGACAACATAAAGAATGAACTCAACACTAAAACATGAAGGAGAGGCTAGAAAAATGAACTCAAAACAGACAATGAAACACAACTAAAACTCACTATGCAACATAAGGAAGTCAGCTGGAACCACAGCAAAAAACGAACTAAAACTCAAATACCACAAGAACTGTGGTGGTAACCTCCCCACCCTTCCAGCAGCGGTAAAATGTCAGCCCAGGAGTGATTTGACATCACTGGCAACATATTAGGCATTAATTTGTTCACACACAGCCTGAAATAAGGAGCTGGTGGTGAGTTGCAAAGCAGCTTACAGATGCACAGGAACTGTAGGCAAACTAAAGCATCTTAAACAGCCTTAAATGAAATCATCCATTTGGATATGAGGTAGGGTATCAGCTAAGTTATCTGCTGATGTGAGCTGGCACTGAGGTCAGCTGATCTGCTGGGATTGCAGGTAATCACTTGGAGGTCCACCTGAGCTAACACTGCACTTCTTATCTGTTTTCTGATCCTCAGTTTGCTGGGCTGCTCATGGTCGCTATGCTCAGAAGCTGTTGAAAGACTTGTTTTCCAACTACACCAATGCTCTGCGGCCGGTGGAGGACACCAACTACATCATCAATGTCACATTGCAGGTCACTCTCTCCCAGATCATTGACATGGTAATTAAACCCCGATTGCCTATCCAGGTGTTTATGTTGTATGTAGTCACGACAGTACTGATGTGACCTTGCTGTTTGTGTGGATTTTCACCAGGATGAGAGGAACCAAATCCTGACTACGTACTTGTGGGTCCGCCAGGTGTGGATGGACGCCTTTCTCACATGGAAGGAGGAGGACTACGATGGCCTCGACACCATCCGCATACCCAGTAGCTATGTTTGGAGACCTGATATTGTTCTGTATAACAGGTAGGTGTATCATCCTGCTGATCTGCAGGACATTTATTGATATATGTTTTCACACGACTTCTTCTTCTCCTCCTCTACCATAGTGCAGATGATGAGTTCTCCAGCTCCATGGAGACCAACGTTGTTCTGCGTAACGATGGCCAGGTCATGTGGGACCAGCCAGCCATCACCAAAAGCTCCTGCTCTGTTGATGTGGCCTTCTTCCCCTTTGATGTGCAGCAGTGTCACCTAACCTTCGGCTCCTGGACTCACAACGGCAACCAGATGGACCTGTTCAATGCCCTGGACAGCGCCGACCTGGCTGACTTTGTCCCCAATGTGGAGTGGGAGGTCAGTCATGTGGTCATGTGCTCAGCAAATCCTTAATGAAATATTTTGATGAAACCAAGTAATTTCTCTAACCAGGTTCTGGGCATGCCAGCCAAGAAAAATGTCATCTTGTACGGCTGCTGTTCAGATCCATACCCGGACATCACCTTTACCCTCCACCTGAAGAGGCGGGCTTCCTTCTACATCTTCAACCTCCTCATTCCCTGCATGATGATCTCCTTTTTGGCTCCGTTGGGCTTCTACCTGCCAGCTGACTCAGGTGAAAAGGTTTCTCTGGGTGTCACAGTGCTGCTGGCCCTCACTGTGTTTCAGTTGCTGGTGGCTGAGAGCATGCCGCCCTCCGAGAGTGTCCCACTGATAGGTGAGAAGAGTCTCTGACTTTTACCTTTGTGTAGAATAGTCCTTTTGTGGACAATATTTTCAGTGGGTCATGCAGGTAAACTGGAAACAGATACTTATGTTTTGACATCATGATGAGGTGAATGTTGATTGCACAGTGCAGTGGATAAAGAACTGGTGTTTAGAATGGTTCCTTATAAGCCTCACTTTGACTAAGCAAAATTAGAAAACCCAGTACAACCCTAATAAGAGGATGATAGCACTTTTGGCAACATTGGAACAACCAGACTAACTGTTGAAACTCTACTCACCAACAGAATAAAAATCTCAAAGGAGGTAAAGAAGGCAAAGAGAAAGAATGATAGGCACCAAAGATAAAAAGGTTCTTGTGATGGTTTAATGTCATGTAGTTGACATTATTTCTGCTAGGTCAGGAGCAAAACCTCGTCACCAATTAGAATAATACAACAGGGGTGTTTTTCTAATGACCAGAATGGGCATTAGAAAAACACCCAGCTCTAAAAGGAGATATAACTGGACTTGTAAGATAATTGGGAACATTGAATTTGAGTTTATGATCTCATCTCATCAACTGGTCTGTGTATTTAGTCAGGCTGTTTTCAAGTTTTACTGAAAACAATAAGATGTTCATTTAGTAAATAAAAAAAAAAAACAGATAAAAAACAGATGTTAAAGCAGGATATGCTTTAGGGCGTGGCTACCTTGTGATTGACAAGTTACTACCATCTAAGGGTGCACTTATGGCCTTATCCTCAACCTCAACCTCAAAAATTCAGGTTCTGATAAGCTTGTTTGCTAGTCTGAATTTTTAAATTTATAATCTAGATAACTTTCCTCTCAGACACATTTCAGCCTTAGGTGTGTCACTTTAGTATAGAAGATAAAAAGTGAAATATCATGTTAAATAACATATAATAATGCTCAATTAATCATTTTGTAAATAGACTCTTTCTACACCACCCTTTGCTCTTATTTTGAGTGTAATTCATTTGCCAAAAAGAGACAAAACACAAAACTTACTGACAGAATTTAGAAGAAAAGAGAAGTATTACACTACAGTGCCTTGAAAAAGTATTCATACCCCTTGAATCTTTCCACATTTTGTCACATTACAACCACAAACCTAAATGTATTTTATTGGGATTTTATGTGATAGACCAACACAAAGTAGCACATAATTATGAAGTGGAAGTAAAATGATACATGGTGTTCAAAATATTTTACAAATAAACACAAAAAGTGTGGTGTGCATTAGTATTCAGCCCCCTGAGTCAATACTTTGTCGAACCACCTTTTGCTGCAATTACAGCTGCAAGTCTTTTGGGGTATGTCTCTACCAGCTTTACACATCTACAGACTGCAGTTTTTGCCCATTCTTCTTTGCAAAATAGCTCCAGTTCAGTCAGATTGGATGGAGAGCGTCTGTGAACAGCAATTTTCAAGTCTTGCCACAGATTCCCAGTAGGATTTAGGTCTGGACTTTGACTGGGCCATTCTAACACATGAATATGCTTCTTTCTAAACCATTCCATTGTAGCTCTGGTTGTATCTTTAGGGTCGTTGTCCTGCTGGAAGATGAACCTCCACCCCAGTCTCAAGTCTTTTGCAGCCTCTAACAGGTTTTCTTCCAGGATTGCCCTGTATTTAGCTCCATCCATCTTCCCATCAACTCTGACCAGCTTCCCTGTCCCTGCTGAAGAAAAGCATCCCCACAGCATGATGCTGCCACCACCATGTTTCACAGTGGGGATGGTGTGTTCAGGTTGATGTGCAGTGTTAGGTTTCCGCCACACAGCGTTTTGCATGTAGGGCAAAAAATTCAGTTTTGGTTTCATCTGACCAGAGCACCTTCTTCCACATGTTTGCTGTGTCCCCTACATGGCTTGTGCCAAACTGCAAACAGGACTTCTTATGGCTTTCTTTCAACATTCTACTCCTTTACAGGCTGCTCCGTCACTGAGAAACTCTACCCATCCTTTAATCCTTGTAATAATGATGGTAAAAACTCTGACCCCCTCATCATCTGCCCTCTCAGTAAAGTGAAGTGTGACATAATGCAGCTGTACTCAAGAAGACGAAAAGCTACATAATCGACAAAATCAACTAATTAATTAATAACCAACAGTTCTGTTAAGCCGGGATGTTTTATTGCAGATAGATGTGACCATCATGGCATCATCCAGCAGTTTCTGGGTGAATTGTGAATATTGAAGTCTCAGCATTAGTGTCATGGTTTCAGTCATGTTGGTTCTTTCAGAGCCAGAAGTGACTATATTTAAATGAAGCCAGCTTGATTAGCAAGTAGTATTCATACACTGTTTGTGTGCATCAGACACAGATACCTGCTCATTCATGCTATTAGTAACCAACTAATAAAATACTAAAATTTCACTAGCTAAAACTGAAAACCAAACCATAAACATCTTGGATAAATACTGACAAAGTGGTCTTGCTACTGATAATTCATAACTTCAAGTATTAATAAAATCACAGAGAGTGAGTTGTAAAAATTCAATCCCCCTGAACAGTTGTTATGAAGGGGTAAAGTTGGACATTTTAACATTGGAGTCTATGGGGACTGACTCACTGCTGGAGCCTCTGGTGGACGTTAGAGGAACTGCAGCTTTTGGTACTTTCATGTTGGCTTCACCGTTTAGTAACGACTTGGAGGTGTTGGTCAGGGAAACACATTGCAAGTAATCCTGAACTGAAATCCACAGGGGAATTTTGTAACCGCAAAGATGGCGTTAAAAGTTTAACTTCCAGGTGAAAAAAGCCTTTTTTAGAACTTATTTGGTTAAAGTTAGCAAAGTTAGCAAACTTTGCCTCAGAGTTTGTTGTTTTAAACAGATTTCAGTGGTGATTCTATACATGCATTTTTTTTATGTCCTCTGAAAATAAAGTTAAATTACATAATTCTTCAAAGTAACTACCCCAGTAAGTGCCCTGAAAGTTTTCAAGAGAGCTGCCAAGCTGCAAAACGTGCATCTGAAAGGACTGTGGTCATATTACAAACAACATTTAAACTGATATTAATACTTTGAGATATTTTTACTGAATTGAAATAACTTTGTGTTTTTAGCATTTCATGGAGCTTGCATTACACCTACAATGTAAAATCCTAATTCTCAATGTAAATAGGTTAAATAATCTAGATTAATAAAATAGGTTTAAAAAACCCTTCTGTGACATGTTTCTGTCAGATTGTCTTCCTTTTGAGTTAAACTGATTACCTTTGGTGTGAGCTCTGTGATGGAGTGGATACCTGATCAGGGTCTACCCTGCACTTCACACTGTCATCTGGGATAGGATCCAGCCACCTACAACCCTAGTATGGAAAGGGGTAAACAAAATGTATTGCTTCTCAGCAGCTTGCTCCTTCCCCTCTACAGCATAGAAACCACAGATCAGATGAGCTCACCACTGGATGAATAATAATTATCATTAGTCAGAGTGAATGTGCTGAGGTAGCTTTAAAAGCATCTTCTTATTTGTAACAAATAAAACAGACAGATGGTGAACATTTTGGTCCACAGCTTTAGACCAGGCAGTAAAAATCCTTCTTCTGTTTGTTGGCTAACAGCACTGTAATGAGCAGGAGGCCAGCAGGTCGATAAGAGCTGTCAGCAGTTATTTAAAATACAACAATCACAGCTCGGGAATCAATGATCTCACAGCTTTCAGAGCAGCAGATCAGCCTTTGAACATCAATGCAGCCAACAGCAGTTTGGCCATTTAAATCTTCACATTTCAGCTGAGAGCTCTGTCTACAATCATATAATTCTTTACCTCTCAATAAAGAACCACAAAGAGTGCAACTTTAGTCGTCTGCTACATACAGTATTAAACTCTCAGAACTTAAGAGTTTTGTATTAAATCTATTCACAGGAAAACAATGGCCTAAGAATACTCTGGAGATCACCAGGCATTAACACTGACCAGATTATAAAATAAAGTTTACTGTTTCCATTGTTTGTCTATGACCAGATATTCACTTCAGTGACTTCAGAAATCTTCTTTTAAAGTCTAAAGTTACACAAAAATAAGTTTGATGTCAGTGATTGCCAGGGCAGAGTTGCTGTCGATTGATTTAAGGACTACTGTTTTTAAGAATCCAGTTTGGAGGTCCCATCTGTGCTCTCATCCAGTGTCACTGAGCATTGGCATCAAAGACAAGAGAACCAATGACAGTGATGAGTCACGTACAGAATGAAAGGAGGAGCAGGGATCAAAGTGGGTTGCAAAGCAGCTTACATCTAACACTACCTGTCATTTTCAGTTTTTGAAAATTGTTCTTCCAGGTCTTCTAACTGAAACATTTTTTCCAAAAAGTTTTTTTTTTCTCTAAAATACAGAGTTACTGTTCGGGTTACTTGTTATTACCGGTGGTGGTTTAAGTGGGTGTTTCTGCATCTGTGAGTCTGCTACAGTCCAATCTGCCACGTTTGACTGACACTTTGGAGCTGCTGTAAAATGATGCCAACCTCTAACTGATTTTTCCTTGTCTTTTTTTCAACAGGAAAGTACTACATTGCTACCATGACCATGGTCACTGCATCAACAGCGCTCACCATCTTCATCATGAACATACACCACTGTGGCGCCGAGGCTCGTCCCGTCCCTGAATGGGCTGAGCGCTTCATCCTCAAGTACCTTGCCCGCATCTGCTTCGTCTACGAGGTGGGTGAGAACTGCCTTGGTGGAGCCAGGAAACAACCTTTATCGCAGGAGGAGTCTGACATCCAGTCAGCCAATGGCGGCAGCACCAAAGGAACAAACTGGGATGTCAATGGAAAGGCGTGGGGAGGGAAAGTGGAGGAGGAGCCTCTGAAGGTGGGGCAGGATTTGACCAACCAGACAGACTTGAAAGAGGATCTGTTTGTGACCATCGACCACTCGGAGGGGAAAGGAGCGGGTGGTGGGCGTGAAGAACAAGGAGAGGAATCAAAATGTGGCGAGCACGTTGAGGAAAAGAAAGGCATAGGAGGTGAGGGGGGAGGTAGAGCTGGGGGGAACAGAAGGGAGATCTTGGTGAAAACACAGTGTGTCTGTCAGCACCAGGGACTGCGCAAGAGCGTTGAGTACATTGCCAGCTCCTACCAGGACCAGCGAGCAGCACAACTGCGCATCGGAGAGTGGAGGAAGGTCGCCAAGGTAATGGATCGCTTCTTCATGTGGCTCTTCTTCATCATGGTGTTCTTCATGAGCATCCTCATCCTGGGAAAAGCCATCTGATGGAACTCCGCCTAAGAAAAGTCACATGAGACGGTGATGACTGCAAGTTGATAAAATGATTTGTTGAACGTCCCATTAAGCATGAAATCAGTTTTGTTTTCCTGACACAAGTGAACAGCTCAAAAAATAACTGAACTTCAGATGGTTTAAAGGCTCAGTCCACCTTTTTTTTAATCTTTACCATCTTTAGTTACAGATTGCTTAAAAATCATGTCCATATCTACAGATCACACAACTCTTAAGTGCAAAAATGTTTGGATTTGGTGCAATTCCAACACTGAATGGGTCACTCTGGCTGATTCAAACCAAATAATCTGTTCATCCATCCTTGGACTATCAAACATGATAAGAACTTTACTATTAAACATGTTTGATAGTAAAGTTCTTGAAAATGGCCCCCCTTGGCAGACAATTTGGCTGACACAGGTGAAAGAAATAAGGAAATGTACTGAAAACAAACAAAAAAACTCATGGTAAGCAAAAGTGACACAGTGACCTGGAATCCAAAGACCACCAGGAGAGACAGGAAGGACTACAGACTGAGGGTAATAAGGCACAGCTGAATTAGGTTAGACACTAATGAAGGCAGGAAAAAGAACGAGGGAGGAAGTAAAAACGCAGAAAGCCACATGAGGAACTGACCTTCAAAATAAAACAGGATGTAAACTGAAAGGGAGACCGAGAATGAACTCACATAGACAAAAAAAAGAGACAAAAACAAAGGGAACACAGGAGACAAAGAAAAGGTAAAAACCTTTAGAAACACAAAATAAAAGGAAAAAACCCAGAATCATCGGTAGTTACAAAGACCATGAAATAATTTCAGCCTGAAGTCACATCCAGAAACAAACAACAAGCATGGCTCATATGTTGGATTCATGAAATCCTTCTGTACATACAGTAGGGCAATGGCTAAAGCTGTTCTTTCTCTTTTTTTGAGGATGCAACCGTTGTGTTTTAACAGAACACTGAATTGGAATTGAGAAATATTAAAACATCTGTGGAACAGACTTGTTCAATCTGCCAGTGATGCTGTTTCTGCTGATTACAAACTGAACTATAAACTGTTTGTGGTGTGGCAAATTAATTGTTGTCTGGAAGCAAAATTTGGAAACACAAGAGAAAAAAAACAATTTAGAAAATCCTGTAAAAGTCAAGTCTCACACTTTCTGGTCCAACAGCTTCCAACTGTTTGTAATGATCAGAAGATGAAAATGTGATCTGTAGCTGAACACAAAGTCTCCTCATCAGAGTTTAAAGCACTTTTTATTTATATTAACTGTGTGAATATTTTTTTCATTGATGCTTTCGTCACCAGTTAAAAATACAGCTTGGATTACATCAGTCACTCAATTTTTTTCTTTTACTACAGTGTATAAAATGAACACATTTCTTTCTCAACTGGGGTTTTGTTTTTCTGATGAAATGATTGTAATAGAAGTTCACAGCAGCAGCAAAATGTGTTTCTGAGTTTGTTACACAGATGATGATGATTCAGACAACATCATACACAGTTTATATTTCATCACTTTTTGAACCACATGGGTTTGGTGGAACTTACGAGGCACAAAAGTGGACAAAAGCTGAGCAAAACCTGTGATAGGAAATAAGTGCAGACACAGGAGAAGACAAGTTATTTGTGCACCAGAGAGGGTGAGTTCATAATGCTAGCAAGCTTGACTGTTTGGCCCAAATGTGGCCCACATCTGCAGGTTTCTTTGGGCCTCATTTGGCCTCAGCTGACGCCACTGTCAGTGTCTCTGCCACAACTCAGCCGAAGATTCATCTCATGGTCCAGATATCAGGTTTGTTGTGACATTTGGGCCTCATCGGACCCAGAAAACATAATTGTTAAAACCCATATTGAGCTCAGTTCATGACATTTAGAAAATTAACTGCACGGCAGCCATATTATTAGTCTGAAATACCCTCCAAAAGGCTCCAAATCACACTCGGTACATTTATAATGACGGTGGAAAACGGCTGCAGACACCAAAACAGTTTCTGTATCAGGCTGTAAACATGTTTATTTCTGCTGTAAAGTTGGACATTTTAACATGGGAGTCTATGGGGACTGACTCACTGCTGGAGCCTCTAGTGGACGTTAGAGGAACTGCAGCTTTTGCCACTTCAGCACTGACTTCATTTTTTTCAGCTTCTAGCTATATTTGCCTGTCTCACACAATCCCACACTTTCTTCTGCAGTAATCTATCCTTTCTCTTGTGTTTATCGCCATGTCCTCTCATAATCATCTCTGGATTTTTTTGTCGTTTGGTGCCTCGTAGTAATTTCACGCATGAGAGAGTGATTCACCACATCTGCACAAAAAAAAATCAACCCACTGTAAGTGTTATAATGGTGACTTTGTGATGATTCTAATCTCACGATGGCACAGAGTTTATTGAGTGTTCACTTCAAGAAAAATTTTCAGTTTTTGTTCAAGCCCATTTCAAACGTTTCTTTACTGAACTAAATCTAACTCTAGGACTCTTTGTTTGTTACCTTGTAACAAGATGGAGTGAAAAATGGAGCTTTACCTTTTATAATTTATTTTATGTTTAAAAAGAGTAAAAAAGCTACTTTACAGGTTCATATATAGCACTACTGTGCCTCCATGAACTAGTTTGTCCTCTGAAGGCTCCTTCAGGCTTTTGTTTTAATATAAAACCAAATAAAAAGGCAAATCTCAGAGATCCTAATCAAATATTTACGATGAAAGTGAAAAAATAAATCCTGAAACTTCATACACATGAACACAAGAGAAAAAGTGTTACTCAACTTTTTCTTTTTTCTTTTTTTGTGGTGTCTGTAATCTTCACAATGTCAACACAAGAACTGGCAAATTTATCAGGCTCTTGTTATCTGTTTGTGTGGTGTTATATTCATACATGACACTCTGTTAATGCCATGAAAATTCTTATTAAAACAGCTTTGATCACTAAGTTTTGGTGGGACTTTTTTTCAGAGTTTGAGTTATAAGCTGTTTTGGGGTGGGTTTTTTTTGTGTATTTAAAAGAAATCTAATCTAAAATCTAAAAGTAGTTTGGTTAGAGAAGAGGTGAACTCACTGGTGAATTTACTGGTATTTCTTAGTACCATAGATGTTTTTGATGGAACTGCACTTTGGCCACTCTGCAGCAGAGGGCGCTGCTGCTGATTCTTTGGAGGTTTAAGTCGCATAGATCAGCAGCTGAAATGAGAACACAGAAACGCAGCAGAACAACAGAAAGATCCCTTCAGTCTTGAGAAGGGAGGGGTGAAGAAGAAAGCAGACAGTGTCAAAAACTGCACGGACTATGCCCAGCTGGATGGAAAGTTCCACTGCAAGGTCAGAAGGGCAGCAGGTAAACAGGTAAAGTTATGCTTCTTTAAAATTTGGGGATAGTTTTTATGTGTGGAATGTAAAAAAACCCATAAAGGTTTGAAATAAACAGACTCTTTTAACTGATCATTATGATCTAAACACTGTATGAAGCTGCATGAAAACCTGAACAATAATCTGCTGGGAAACGCGTCCTGCACTGATGTGGATGTGACTTTGATTCATTTGGCTTGCTCGTGTTTTGTGTAAAAACACTGGGAACAGTGAGGGTAGATGTTAGAAAACCAGCACACTGCTTTCTTATTTAAGTTAGGAACATTCGATTATCACAGAATAACACAAAGTCAGTGAAACTTCAGGGATGTCAATCTGTCCTGTTAGGAAGTACAAACCACCGTGAATCCATTTCAGCTGCTTTGGTGTAAATCAAAGTGACAACAGCTACAGTGGAGAGACAACAGCAAGACAACCCCTCCAAAAAGGGAATGGTTTTGCAGGTGGTGGCCACAGACCACGTCTCTCCGGATCCCTCCTGGCTGATTTTTCTCTAGTTTTTCTTTTTGCTGGTGTCCTTGTCACTGCTGGTAGTATGAGATGGTACCTGCAGCCCATTCAGGTTGCACAGGTAGTCCAGCTGTCCAGTTACACAAGGAGAGCTGGCAGGGTTGTAGAAGGGCATCAACCCAGCAGCAGTACTGGTATCTGCTCCTTTGTGCGTGTCCATGTTTCTGATCAAACTGCCAGAATCAGACTCCTTCAGGGTGGCACGAGGTCCTGACATCCTTCAGTGGGACCTGTCCTCACAGCCCAGCACCATGCAGATCAACTGGCATTCACCAGAGAACACCAGAACTGACAGATGACACATGTGCTCCGTGTGAACCTGCTCTCACATGTAAAGAGAACGGGCCACCAATGGTGGAGCAGCTAGTTCAGGTGTATATATGAAGGCATACAGAGAAGTGAAAAGTTGTCTGTGGCCAAGCTGAAGAAGGTCCGGAAGTACGCAGTGGACGTGATACTCAATCCTGATACTGCACATCCTGTACTTGACCTCTCTGAAGATCGAAAACAAGTATCGTATGGTTGAAATGAGAAATTGTCAAACAGTCATGACAGCTTCTTTGTGTTTCAGTGTCACAGGGAAGCAGGGCTGCTCTTCAGAAAGATTTTACTATGAGGTTCAAGTTACAGGAAAAAACAGGGGCTTTGTGGTAGTGATCAAAGAGTCGGTTGACAGGAAGACTAAAGTGCCAACGAGGAGCCTGCAGGGATAACTGGCATTATATTTAGACAAAGAAATGTACACTCAGACTGAATCTCAACTCATTGAGAAAGTCGGGGTGTTTGTGGATTATGAGGAGGGTCTGGTCTCCTTTCATGATGCTAATGATGGAGATCATATCTTCTCCTTTACTGGCTTCTCTTTCACGGAGTCGCTCTACCCAGTCCTCAGTCCTTGTAGTGTTAACGGTGGTGCATTAACAGTCCTCTGACCATCACTGCTGTCTGCCACGCTGGGTAGAACAGGGAAAATGTGATTTGCTATCAAGAGGATTGGTATCTATTAATGTAATAAATGTACACTTTTTGATCACAATGTAAAGTGTAGATTCTGATTCACGTGTTCTTCCTACTTAATGTGATAGTTTCTACTTACTGCTGTGTGTCAGATTCTCTAAAAATGTTAATCAAAAGCACTGTGCAGTGTACTGTTTTTCTCACACTGTGGACAAATTTTGAAATATATAAAAATCAAAAGGAAATGTTTGGTTTAATGTATTCCACTCGCTCTGTATGCTTCAAATGTGAAAGGACTGATTTTCCTGTATTAAAAAATAAAACCTGTTTGGAACACCAAGAAGTCTGAGTAAGTTAAGGAGCAGCGTGACTGAACAGGAAAAAATACTGTAAGCATGAGCAGAATCACTTTTCCTTTTCAACATAATGTTTATGAAAAGCTCTACCAAATCTTTGCAATCTGAGCTCTAAAGTTTAGTAAAATTAGTAAAAGAGACGTGCTGTCTTCAAAGCCCTGGGACGTGTTCAGGTTATATTTTAAGAATGTTAATAAAAGCCGTCAGTTTCTACAAATTGTTTATAAAAGTGTTAAAGAAATATGTTGTTATTTAAGAAAGGATCAAACTCCTAATAAGTGTCCAGATAACTGCTAACAAAGGCATAATAAAATGTGTGTTAACCTTAAAACAACAAGAGAAAACTCAGTGAAGGTATAACAATGACATATTAGTTAGTTAGTTAAACACATACAGTATAGTCTTAATAACACATAATATGTGGCATCTTATAAGACTCATTTTAAACATCTTATAAATCCTTATAAGATGTTTATCAGTATACAAAATGGGCATTAATAATAATAATAATAATAATAACATTGGACATTCCTAAAGATTCATAAAATACTAAACACTTAAGTGCCCAGGTAAACTGTCATGGTCCCACCTGTCCTCCAGGTGTGGCACTTGCCTTTCTCTCCGTGTCTCTTCTCGTTGATCTCTCTCTCCTCTATCTGTGTGAATGGAAGCTAACCAATCGCTTGCAGTGGCTGGCGTGGTCTGCTGAAACCTGAGGCAGGCACACCTGTTGCTCATTTTCCAACAACACAGTATTTAAACCCAGTCTTCACCACTACTCCTCACCTGATTATTACCCCTGCCACATAGTACCTGTCAGGCCTTTTGCTTGCTTACCTGTTTGCTCACTATTTTGTTGGCCTTGTACTCAGTCGTTTGTGTCCTCCTTCCACGCAGGGATCCTGCTGGAAAATCCTGCCTCATACTCACCTGCAACCTGCCGCTCTCAATCCCTCTGCTAAGTATTTTCCTGCTCCAGAGACTTTGGTCTCTTAAATCCTGTAGAAAAGAGGACAGAAAGAGACCTGAATGGCACTTAGTGGTATTACTTACCTGCAAACATCCTTTGTTGTTAGCCACGTGCAAACTGTTCATTAAACCTTTGAAACCCTCTGACGTCCTGTAAGTGAGTCCTTCAGGTGAACCTTGACAGAAACAGAACAAAAGAAAGTTTAGTGAAGTTATAACAATAATATACTTGGTAAGTTAGTTAAATGCACAGTTTTATTAACACATATTATGTAAATGAGTATCTCACAAAAACTAAGCACTTTATTCATCTATTAACTAACACAAAGACTTTAATATGAAGCCTCACTGAAATACTTATAAATGTGCTACAACTTATAAGCACCTTATAACCCGCATTACAAAGAAATGAAATGAAAGTAGTACAGCACTGGTTACCTGTCTTGTGTTCTTCACACTTCAAACACTGCAGTACATTTTAAGGGGTATTTTAACAAGGACAAAATCCATGAATATTTATTAGTAACTAATAAAGTGCATCATCAGTTTACCGATGATACATTAGGGCTTATCAAACATAGCTGAACTTTAAAGTTAAATTAGCTGCTGAGCAACAGAGTGTTTATGTTCATTACTTTAGGTATATCAGAAAAATACATTTGTGACTTATTCAAAAATCATGGCTGTTCTGTCTTTAAATTCCCAGTCTTGGTTCTGCACCGACATTCAAAACTTACAGGAACCAATAAGCATTTAAATATATACTGATGCACAATTCAGAGATTACCCGGGTTATGCAGTGTTACCAACCCTATTTACATATAAACATAATCATACCGGCCAAATTTAGAAAGAAATTGCAAAAAATGTATTAAAAACTGCTGACACCAAATGAATTAGACTAATAACCCATTATTATTATTATTATTATTATTATTATTATTTAAATGTAGGTCCTCATCTGATCTTTGGAACTATAAAAGAACAAAAGTATTTTATACTTCAACATCCTTTTTCATACCATTGGTAACAGATAAGTGCACGAGTGCTGGGAATGTTCTCTAATGATCTCTGGTCAGTTTGAAAGTGAAAGCTGGTTGTCACAGAGCTGTGTAGGTCTCACATATTAATAAACAAACAAAACAAATAAAATAAAATGGACATTTTGAAGACATAAAAAATGACACAAGGACTAACTCTGTCGTTACATTGTTTCAGCCTGTAGTCTGCATCCTACAGGGTGAAAGACAATGACCTGCAGTCTGGAACTTGCACCAGAAATCCAGAAACCTACCTCAGTGTTTTAATGAGCAGTGCCTCAGTAAAAAGATATCGGTAGCTTTTATATCAAACGCCTGAATGTAAAACAAAAGCATATTAGATATATGTATTTATTAAGATATTAAGATATAGAGGTGTAATCCCTCTTTTCATTCAGCCCCTGCAGAGTGCAGAGGCCAATCAGCAACTTCTCTCATGTTACAAAGTTGTTGTTTTTTTTTAATAAAAGTGCAAAACAGTTGTAATGGAAAATTTTAAGATTCTGCTGCTTCTCTGTGTCAAGCTGACGTTATTGAATGAAAGGCTCCATATTGTCCTATTGTGTCTCCATGTAGTCTTGCAGAGATACCACCTGTTGATGTATGAGTTATGTTTGATTACACAGTGTTCTGACTGTATTCTGTGACCATGGCAGATAAATAACTTGTCTCTATAAATATTCTAGGCTTATAATCCCTCTGTATGTTGTTTGACCCCATTGCAGATGTAAATAAAACTCATTAAGACCGGCTGGTTGTGTGCACCTAGATTTATTCCACAACACAGTTCAGCTCCTTAGCAAACAAAAGGAGGTGAGCTGATGACTTCCTGGTCACTTTACCACCTACCACTGTAAGGTGCTTCTCACCTTGATCTCTTAACTGCAGCTTGTCACACTGTCTGCCAGGATGTGCATGGCACGTATGTTAACTAAGTATAAGATTTAATGCTTCTGCTATGGATTAATATGCTGACAGGACCATAACTGTTGAAAAAACTCCAAAACATCGGTTGCACTGAATAAAATTTACCCTTCAGTGTTTTTCTTAGTTTTATTCTCCAGCAGGAACGCCACACAGCAGAAGTGCAACTGAGCAGCAGATGGAGCCAAAGAGCTGTACAATAAGCATCATGAACGTCACCTTTTCTGCTGTTCTGCTCTCTAATCACAGGCAGAACAATACAGGTCATTCTAGTTGTTTGTGTATTTTACAAAAATACAAAGAGATATAAGAATTTCTACAGTGGGCCTGAGAGGTCAAACACACTGCAACTTAAGAAAACAGCAAAGAAACGGTGCAAAAGCACACAAAACACAACGGAAATTAAAAACAAAAGACAAAAACAAAATGGAAGTTGAATAAAACACAACTGAAGTGAAGTTTTTTCCCCAAAGCTTTATTGAACATATGTACAAACAAACAAGACAAAGATTTGACAGCCAAACACACAGAAAGCAGGATAACTGAAACCAAACAAAAACCTGGGACAGAAACTGGACCACAAGCCAATGAACTCAAAATACAAGATACTGTAAATAACAAGACCCGAGAACTAAAACTGAAGCTCAGGAAAAAGACATGAAACACAAACAGAGAATATTAACTAACAAATAAAACTCAAAGATCAAAAACTCAAAACGCTGGGCCCAAAACCCAGGACCACGACAGATACAAGTTTTTGTTAAATTTGGTGAACCTGTGTTATTGCTACGGCGTGTGCTTTTGATTGACAGATATATGCCTTTGTTTTTTTGTACATATGTTCAGTAAAGTTTTGGGGGAAAAAAACTTCTCTTCCATTAGGTTTTTTTCTACTTCCGTTGTGTTTTGTGTGCTTTTGCAGCATTTTTCAATTTGCTGGTGTTTTCTTAAGGTGCGTTTGACCTCTCAGGGCCACCGTAAGTTTCAGTAAAATAAAGAAAAATCTCTGAAGGTCTGGGGGCCCTTTTAAACTTAGTATAAGATTTGGATCTTACAGAAGACTTTCTGAATAATTGATTGTTGTAAACCATGCAGTGTTTGGTTTGTTATACTGCTCAAATGGGTTAATTTAATTTTAATTTAAATATATTGTTTGCTGTATTGGTTGTACTTGTTTCTTAAGAAAAAAAATGACTGTCATGTACAACAAGGGGAGCATTCAAACAGCACTTTTATCTATACTTAAGTGCTTACTAACATTCACACTCCGATGAACGCATCGGGAGCAACGTGGGGTTTAGTATCTTGCCCAAGGATACTTCGGCATGCAGACTAGGGGAGCCAGGAATCGAACCACTGACCTTCCGATTAGTAGGCGACTCACTCTACCTCCTGAGCCACACCTTGCTAATATTGTTTGTTTGTTTGTTTCTGTGTTTCCTGTTTTTAAAATACTAATAAAGATATTGTTAAATAAAAAATCTTAGTAAGAGTCCTACAGATACAGTGTACCTATGCTGGATATGTATTATTAGCGATACTCCTGTTCCAGTTCACCTTTGTAGCACTGATGCAAAGCCTAGGCCCTTCATATGAAACCTGCCATGCAGAACATTTGTCTCCCTCTTCTGGCAGTAAGAATAATTACACAAACATCAGTGCTTTCTGGGTTTTTCCATTATACTGCAGGATCACACAGTTGCAGGATCAGCTACACTACACAAGGAGCTACACTCTTCATGTTAACACAAGCACATGATATGCATTTCAAAACTGGATAAGTGGTGCCAGTTTTCCATTGGAACAAAAAGGAGGAAGTGGAAACAAACCAAGACACACGAGTAAAACTAAGAATCAAAGAAAAAAGACAAACAACACTGACACATGAAAACTAACACTAACATGACAGAGACAGGGGAATGCAGAAGGCATGTGTAGAAAATAACTCAACTAACTAAAAACAAACAAAAACCACAGGTTCCAACTTTGCCCCAAGCAATTTCTTATATCTGTGAAAACACATGGAACCCAAGCTTAGTCACCAGCACCATCACTGCACCTATATGAAAGCTGGATTATTGAAGTTTGTTGTGTTCTTCAACCTCCAGTCCAAAAACATGCATGTTATACTGAAAATACTAAATGATCTTTTCCTGTGATTGTGTG
This sequence comes from Paratilapia polleni, assembly GCA_015106735.1. Classification (NCBI taxonomy): domain Eukaryota; kingdom Metazoa; phylum Chordata; class Actinopteri; order Cichliformes; family Cichlidae; genus Paratilapia; species Paratilapia polleni. The sequence goes on along the minus strand of VUQI01033796.1, from coordinate 630 downwards.
AATGGTTGTGAACCCACCAACCACAAGAGGAGACACAGAAGTCCAGTGCAGTGTAGGTCAGGGATGGTTTAGTGTTATGTCTGCCTGACCTTAACCCGAGTCGTGTTCTGTTATTGGACAAGTGCTCAAGAGTGATGGTGGTCTTGGTGTTTATGCACTAATGACCAGACATTCTCCTTCAGGATTTTCTGGTAGAGAGCAGAATTCATGGTTCCATCAATTACAGCAAGTCGTCCAGGTCCTGAAGCAGCAAAGCAGCTCCAGACCATCACACTACCACCACCATGTTTGACTGTTGGTATGATGCTCTTTTTATGAAATGCTGTGTTAGTTTTACACCAGATGTAACAGGACGCAAACCTTCCAAAAAGTTCAGCTTTGGTCTCATCAGTCCACAGAATATTTTCCCAGAAGTCTTGGGGATCATCAAGATGTTTTTTGGCAAACGTGAGACGAGTCTTTGTGTTCTTTTTGGTCAGCAGTGGTTTTCTCCTTGGAACTCTCCCATGGAGGCCATTTTTGCCCAGTCTCTTTCTTATTGTTGAATCATGAACTCTGACCTTAACTGAGGCAAGTGAGGTCTGCAGCTCTTTAGATGTTGATCTGGGTTCTTTTGTGACCTCCTGGATA